>CABFWB010000081.1:239044-271222 GCA_902151455.1 Timema bartmani | reverse complement strand
ATACATATATACATACATACATACATACATACATACATACATACATACATACATACATACATACATACATACATACATACA
The DNA here is from genome assembly GCA_902151455.1 of Timema bartmani. Classification (NCBI taxonomy): domain Eukaryota; kingdom Metazoa; phylum Arthropoda; class Insecta; order Phasmatodea; family Timematidae; genus Timema; species Timema bartmani. Next base: position 271,141 of record CABFWB010000081.1, on the reverse strand, counting down.
TACATACATATATATATACATACATACATACATACATATATATACATACATACATACATACATACATACATACACACATACATATATACATATATACATACACACATACATATATACATACACACATACATATATACATAGGGTACATACAATATAATATATGTATATTTAGCATTGAGTCTTACTACCGATTTGTATTGTACGCTTGTGTACTAATTACGCTAATGAGTTAGGAATGTGTAAGGTTGAATTTAGAGGAAATGTACCTGAATTTTTGGGGGAGAGAGTGAGAAACCATTTAAGAAAACCCACCTCAGTACATCCAACAGCGATCGAACCATGATTTCCCCATTATTGGCAGCATAGTCTATTTCGAGAGTAGTACCTTATACCATGTGGCCAATGAAATGGGTGAATACTATATTCAATAACCCGCCTCGGTGGCGCAGTTGGCTAATGCGCTAGTCGTGTTGAGCTCGACTGCCAAGGATGGGGAGATCAAGGTTCGAATCTCAGTAGGGTGAACAGGGGGTGGTTTTCCTAAATGGTTTTCCACTCTTCCTCCACGCAAATACGGGTTCACTTCATCTAAATTCAACCTTCCCAATTCATAATCCACTAGCGTAATTAGTACTTAAGCATATAACCCGAACGGGTAATAAGACGCGGTGCTAAAGAATAATAATAATAAATAAATAAATAATATATTTAATAGTATAATATATTTATAGATTTTAAACATTGTTCACGAGGTTTAAGACGTCAGTTTCACAACAGACGTAAAATTGTAAATAATTACGTCCGTAATGATTTATCATTTGATTAGAATTTTAAATTAATAATTAAAATCATTTGAGATGAGATATGAAAGGTACAAGAGAAAGAGGGGGAGATTCTCATTTTAATTCAAATTCAGTTAGGGCTGCCATCTTTAAGACAAACTTGGTGATTTCCACTGCACTTTAGATAAAAGAGGTATCTGTCATATATAAGTCATTGTTAGGAGCTTTATGTGGTTTTAGATATAAAAGTTGCTGTCCTGAAAATTGTGTGTTATGTGACTACCACCTTTTATCCTTGTACTCCTTATATTAAATGAACACTTTCTTACTGATCACATTTTTTAAAAAGATAACCAAATCACTAAACTACATATAAACAAAGAGTTTGGCCTACGGTCAAATAATGTCCCTGACAAATTTCGTTAAAATTGGAACACGCATTTGGCAGTAATTACAGAACAAACAGGCGGACAGACAGACATGCCATTCGTAATAAAGTAAGATATAAATGCCAAATACCTATCTGACATTTGGATGGTAATTGTATTTAAATAAGGACCTATATTTTTTGGTGCATCAACATGCCTACACTCTATTCTCACGGACAAATGTGAGTATTCTATTTACATCCAATACTGTTTCCAGCCTGTAGCATATTTTCCGGTACTGGCTGATTAGTCCTGTCGTGGTTTCATATGCATTATATTTTAAATTCTAACTTAAAACTAGATCATGCACAACATCCAATTCCCGGCCGTTAATTCATCACTGTGAAAGATTAAACCCATATTTCACCAATGATGTATTTTTAGGCCATGCCGAGAGTCAAACCTGGTACCCTTAACTCAGCAGGCTGAAACGCTAACGACTGAGCTATGGTATCAACTATTAATCAATTCATGCATTTTAAATTGTGTGAAGGATATGTTTATAACATACTAAAAAATGTGTGTAATTAACGACATAGGATAATATGGTATTCAATACTGTAGCAGCAATAAATTTAATAAAACCAACCTAAATATTTGTGCATTTACTTTTCAGTATTTTTTTTCTATAAAAATTACATTGCAGCTAATTACGGGTATTAAATTTATTACTATCCATGTAATAATTTAAAACGTATTTGATTTATTAAAAAATGCATAATTGAAAATATTTAAAAAGAAGTTATATTAAACACAAATATTTTATAATATTTTTAGAATTCTCTCTATAAGCTCAATATACTCGTAAATTTGAACAATAAATCTGGGGATGAAGATAAAAAATAATTTGTTTCGCTGGCCATTTGTCCGTCTGACTCACTCAACACGCGAAAAAAGAGAGGCCGACTTAAATCCTACGTCAAGCTTACAGGAGGGAATTATTTCGTCATGAGGGTGAAAAGCGTGGAAGGGGTCGGGGTGAAAGGGGGTGCGAGCTACCTCCTGTTGAAATGAACGAAAGCGCGCCACGTGACTAATTAATTTAATTATTTCTCTTCGTGAGCAATCCAGAGCGCCCGCTCCCTTGGGTAACGACGCAGAACGAAAGCTATCGATTATTTTATATCAATGGACGTGACTTGGTCCAAGCGTGTCCACTCTACTCTATTGCAAACGGTTACAAGGGAGAAAGCAGTTTGTACTTGTCATTGTTACAATTTTCAAGTACAATGTCCTCAATTTATGATTTTTTTTGATTAAATTTTTTTTTAACCATGAATAACAATCTAAGCTATAATATTTTGTTCTTTATTAACAGTTTTTTTAAATACTTTAGCACCACGTCTTACTACCCGTTTGGGGTGTACGCATATTTAATAATCACACCAGTGTGGTGAGGATTAAGAAGGTTGACTTTGGAGGAAGTGTAACAACATTTGTTTAGAGGGAGGGTGTAGAATAATTTTAAGAAGAAACACTCTTAATACCCCCAACCAGGATTCAAGCCCCAATCTAATCGTGATCAGCCATCTAGTCTATTGAGAAAGTGATGCCTTAAACCACGTGACCATCGAATTGGGTCTGTTTTTAATCAAAGGCGTTTTTTTCCCACGGCCTCTTTATATCCATCCGGGCCATACGGTGCATGGATGAGGAAGGTAGAACTGAGAGGAAATGGGGCCACGTTTGTGTGGAGGGATAATAGTGGTACCATTTAGGAGATACCACTCTCAGAACACCCATCCGGGACTATAACAATAACCTCTGCATCAATGTATAGCTAGACTAAATTGGCTTGATTATTACACTGCTTATTATTATAATTAATTATACTCTCCGATACCTAAAATTTATGATTTCATTGAGTGTTTGGATATTAAACTATGTGAATCTGATACTTGCTTTAAATTATAACCTTTGACCCCTTTACTAAAATTAAAACTACCTTGTTAATTGAACCCATTTTACTGGTAAAATGGTCTAAGGATTCATTCTCGTGTTAAACTGGCCTGCTGATGACGGGGATATCGGAGTTTGAATCCCGGGCAGGTCTACAGAAAATGGCTTTTCCTCAATGGTTTCCCACTCTCCTTCCATGTAAATTCGGATATATCATCTCTAAAATGCCTCTTTTCTCATCCCTACCCCATTATAATAGTTATCATATATGCTTATAACCTGAGCAGTTAGTAAGAGGCAGGTATTAAAAATCTCCCTCGTTAACGATTCTAGCCAGATACTAAATATATTAATTATTTTAAGAGGGATTTTGAAAAAACTTTATTATGGTTCCGATTATGAAAATTTTACCTTGTTTTTTCTGTCTACTCTGAAAGGTAGAAGTCTTACCTTGACGTATTAAATTATGGTCCTATGTTATAAGCTGAGCCATAGTGTAACTACGCAAGGTAAGATTGCTACCTTTCAGGGTGAAAAAAAGGGAGTGTGAATTTATTTATCAATAGGGCCTATATTAATAACAGGGTACGGATGACACTAACAAAGAAACTATAACAATTGCCACACGTTCATACTTTAATTTAGACATATACAACGATAACATAATACTATTAATAAAGTAAAATATTAACAAATATGTCTGAAAAAATTGTTTTATATTTTCTAAAACGTCTTACATACAGTGTGTTTGCGCTGTTCTGTACGTCTTACTTGAGCGATATCGTTAACCAAAATATCTAGATTGTTAAAATGTTTTTATAAGTTTTTAAAATAAAAAATAGCTACATACAAATAAGTATTGGTCTAATATTTAAGTTCCCTCTACAATTAGGTCATATTCTTCACTCCCTAAACTATACATATTTGCCGTTATTGGAAATTCTTATTGAATAATAATATGTTTTATTTTATTTCAACGTAAGTCTTAAAGTGAATTTATCCACCCAATTTTATTCTTAATTTGAAAGTAATATTCTTTGTATACATGATATACACGTTACACCATTTTCACATTTATATAAATATATAAAATGCATGCAGTGTCTATCTGTCCTTCTAGGTTTTTACCTATTCACTTCCCAGTGCCCTAGAGAGCTGAATAATGGTTTGGAGTTAATGGAGTATGCAATATTAGTGGGAAAAAAATCAACAACATAAAAGTGTTTATTGAGGTGATATGGAGCATACACTATTTTTGTGAAAAATCCAAAACCTGAAAAATCCAAGATGGCGGATGCAATATGGTGGATGAAACGTAAAGATTGAGTTCTTGATAGGTTAAATTCGGTATGGGCGCTGTGATACAGGCAATATTTTTTGTGAAAAATCCAAGATGTTGCATGCAAGATGGTGGACACAACGTACAAATTGAGTCCTGTTGAGCTGAAATTTACTATGGACGCTATAGGGTATACTATCTTTTAGAGGAAAAGCCAACATTTGAAAAATCTACGTTGGCTGATGCAAGATGGTGGTCGCAAGCTACAATTTGTTCTTAGGAGTATAAATTCAATATGGGTGCTATGGAGTGGGCTAACTTTGTGCGAACAAATGTTAAAATTGAAAAATCCAAGATTGCGGATGCAAAATTTTGGATGCGGCGTACAAATTGAGTCCTTGTGAGCTGAAATTTGGTATGAACGCTATAGAGCATTCTATCTTTTAAAGAAAAGTTCAAAACTTGAACAATCCAAGATGTCAGATTTAATATGGTGGACACATCTAGCAAAGCGAATTATTGAGAGCAGAAATTTCGTATGGGTGCTATGGAAAATGCTAACTTTATGAGAAAAAAAATTATAATCTTGAACAATCCAAGATAGCGGACGAAACTTATCCCTATAACCTGGCAGCGCCAAGGACACAAATCGTGCCACTTCATTTTAAGAAATATCTAAAAATATATCGCAATAACAGGGAGTAGTCCAAATCCAGTTTACACAATAATAGGCCAGAAACACCTAACTATCGGAGCTGTCATTTGTGTCATTTTAATCATGCTTCCACCTCTATCAATATGCTAAACGGTTCAATAGCCTAAATACTATAGTAAAACAGTAAAAGAAAAGGTATAAGAAATATATGAAACTTGGACTTGTAGCCAATAGCTTCTGAGCTATGTTAAATAATGTGTCTCTAAGATAATTCATGTTATTTAGATTTATTTCAACAGTGTGTCTTACTGCATGCATTTTCAGGTTGTACGCATATGTACTAATTACACTAATGAGTTAGGGATGAGTAAGGTTGAGTTTAGAGCTAGTTTACCCTCATTTTCGTGGAAAGAGAGTGGGATACCATTTAGGAAAAAACGCCCTCAGTACAACTAACAGGAATTGAACCACCATCTTCCCGTATTCGCCAGTCTAGTCTTTTGCAAGAGTGACGCTTTAGACCATGTTGCCACCGAAGTGGGTTATTTAGAAAATGAGCTACTAAAGTACTAGGGGAACATTTGAAACAGTATAAAAATTACATTAATAGAGTGTACAACCGAGTCCCGGGTGTATTTAACCTGCGAACCTTTTACTCCCACTTTATATTTTGTCTTTCTCTTTGTTCCCAAATTCTCCACTTGACATCAATACATTTCATGTAAAGAATACATTACGATAGAAGCATATCAGACTGTTTGAAGCAGTCGTTATCAGATGCGCCTCTAGGAATACTAGTCCCCCCCCTCCCCCCACCTCCCCGACTCGGTACTTTTGTGGAGTTCAAGGTAACTGCTAGGCTTCATAGTGACAGGAATTCCACTTTAAAACTGATATCCCTTCGTAGAACGTACTTGGATAGCGAATCCTTTTTTTTTTCACAAAGCTTTTTCTATTTTTTACTACCACTTTGAAGAATTTTTTTGTCTACCCTTTCTCTTTCCTTCTCTTTCTAGTGAATTCCAATATTTTTCGAATACTAGGTTTCAATTTCAATATTTGGATTGTGTGAAGGGCGCGCACCTATGCTGTTTATTAGATTTCAATGGCTATATCCTATTCTTTCCCTAAGATCTTCACTCCCATTTAGATGGTCCTGTGGTATAAGGGATGGAACAAATAGCGGGTTTACTAAACGCGAGAGGATTTTTAGCTTTCATCTTTGATCAATTTGCTCTTAATTCAATGGATTAATGTTTCTTCCTCATCATCAATAACCACTCCTAACGTTCATTAACTTTTCTATATTTTTCATTTTCTCTAACCTCTCTATTTGCTGCATTAACTGAAAGCTCACAATCATAATTGATCGCTAATATATAGCTATTTCCTCCCATCCTTCACAGACTCTGCCTTAAAATATGAGTGAAGCATGACCATGCGTAACGGACTACTCCTGGATAGCCAAGCCATGGGTGTTGGGTTCGATTTTAATGTCCAGGTGTAATTTTCCACATTTTTATTCATTTTAAACGTCAACAAAACATTTTGGAGGGCAGGAGAGCCTTTTTAATAATATTTTAATTAAAATAAACGATTTTTGCTAGACAAAGGAAATTTGGTGCCAAACGACTATATTAAATTAAACATCAAAAGGAGGACAGAAGGGAAAGGCCTATACACACTTATCAGAAAATTATAGGCCTCTAAGTTCACAAATAAAACACAACAAACCCATAATTACATAATTTTCGGGGTAAATCAGTCCCCTTCTTAAGCAAAAGAGAGTAAATTACAGACTGGACTATGACAGCGTACCTTTAGGTTTTGTTAAGGAAAATCAATCGTAAAGAATAGTATTACTCTAGTGCTAGAAATATTATTGAGATACAAATTGTCAGAATCCTTGTATAAATAGTAATAGTTTGATTTTATTTAGTACAGCCACTTAGTACTAATTACGCTAATGGGCTAAGAATAAGGAAGGTTAAATTATTTAAAGGAAGTTGACCCGCATTTTTGTGGAGGGAAAGTGGAAAAACAGTCAGGGCAAACCAACCTTAGTACATCTGACCGGGATTCTAACCATGATATTCCTGTGGTCGGCAATCTAGTATATTGCAAAAGTGTCGATGCCTTAGAGCCATGTGTCCACTTAAACAAATGGTTTGATTTCTGATGGTCGTTATACAAATATTTATAGTTAAATAAGAGTTTATCGGGGTACGCAGTATTATAACGTACCAGCAAGTTCACGTTAAAGACGTGTCTTTATTTGAGCTGTGGCTCTAGAGTGAATGTTGAACATTGATTTTGGTTCAATGCACAGAAAGTTAGTGTAATTTAGTACATACACACGAAAATAACGTTTTATTAGGAACATAATGGCACCTAATCTCCTTATTTAAAACTTGAAAAGAGTTGGATCTGAGTAAACCAAAATGTTTGATACAAATTGTGTAAAATGTGTAACGTGCTAAATTACCCATTAACACTTACACTCAAAACACCTCATACATGTTTATCACTATAAAACCAAGAACTAATAAATTATAATAATGTGTGGCAGATATAAACTCATAGCGTGTTGCTGGAGACGCCAAAACTTGAGGAAAGTGCTCCAGCTTACGGCTTAACAATGCCTGGAGGAGCTACAACACACGGAGATCTTACATGTCGACCTGACTTAACAGCAATGACGGGTTGTTTCCCTGTGTTGTCCTCAGCGCTAGTTGTCTTTTTGCTCATTTTGAGGAAATTACAACTACCCCCACCTTGTTGCTGTTCCTTCTATAATACGTCAGTGCATCTTGTATAAAACAGCCATCCCTCGCTTCACATTTTGACAGGCCGGCCCCACTCCAGCTGTTCGGAGAACATATCAGATGGGCAAAAAGTGTTAAGTACCTGGGACTTACGCTGGACATCAGACTGACCTGGCGACTACACTGCACTGAGAGACTCAACAAGGTGAGGCAAAGGCTGGGAATTTTAGGCCCACATATTAACAGGCGTAGCGCCCTGTCTACAAGGAACAGCCTGACACTGTACAAGCAATTGCTCAGACCGATCCTCGACTATGCGTGTCCCGCTTGGGGCCACCTGGCGGACACGTATATGAAGAGGATGCAGGCGTTCCAGGGCGGGTGTCTGAGGGTCATTGTGGACGCACCTTGGTATGTTTGGAATGTGACACTTCACCGCGACCTGAATATGCCTACCATCAAGGACCACTTCCGGAAGATGGCGCAGCTCTACGCAGACTTCCCACTGCCACCAATCCTCTTATCCAGGGGCTTGAGAATTACGTCATCGACCCTGGAGGGTGCCATAGATGTCCCAAAGCCCTGCTCGGATACGCGAGATGTGTCAAACAGTGCTTTGGGAGGCTCTCAACTAGCCCCCCATAGAGTAGTGTCTACGCACGTAGCTCTAGAAACCCTTATTCGGTTTTCCAACATACTTTTTGTTTTCCCCCACCAATATTAATAGTATGTTTTCTTTGTTTCAGAAACTTCTTGAAACCCGACAGCCCGTCATTTAGATTTCGAGACTACATGGTGTGACCAATTGGTCAGTACGTGTTGGAACTTGCTCTCGTGCTCCCTTTCAGGGTGCATTAGAGCATGCTAATATGATGCTGATACTGATGCTCACATTTTGTATTTCTATTGTAACCAGGACATCCTAGAGCTTAAACGAGGACCAGTGGACTAAACCAGTGGTGATAAAGATGTTTGAGGCGTCGGTCTCTCCTTCTCACCGCAGTTGAAGTAAAGTTTGTGACTATGAGTACTTAATCTAGTAATCTTCGATAGGGCCTTCGTGTTTTGTTTTACTATGTCCATAAGACATACTTTGTATGTCAGAGCTCTGACTTTTTTTATATTTCCATAAAACATAGTTTTGTATGTCAGAGTCCTGCCTTGTTTTTTATGTCCATAATACATAGTTTTGTATGTCAGAGCTCTTACTTGTTTTTCAATGTCCATAAGACATAGTTTTGTATGTCAGAGTCTTGCCTCGTTTTTCTATGTCCATAAGACATAGTTTTGTATGTCAGAGTCCTGCCTTGTTTTTCTATGTCCCTAAGACATAGTTTTGTATGTCAGAATTCTGACTTTTTTTTCTATGTCCATAAGACATAATTTTGTATGTCAGAGTCCTGCCTTGTTTTTCTATGTCCAAAAAACATAGTTTTGAGTGTCAGAACTGTCTGAATTGTTTATCTATGTCCATAAGACATAGTTTTGAGTGCCAGAGTTTCCAACTTGCTTATCTATGTCCATAAGACATAGTTTAGAATGCCATGATTTATTCTTTGTTTTTCTATGTCCATAAGACATAGTTTAGAATGTCAGGGCTTATGCTCTGTTTTACTATGTCCATAAAATGTGGTTTTGAATGTCAGAGTTTCTGACTTATTTTTCTATGTCCATAAGACATAGTCTTAAATACCTGAGCAGTAACCAGACGCCCTATACTGTATGGCCATGTTCAGGTTAGGCTAAATCTGTAGGTCAAAATATGGTGGAAATCAGGCTATCTATAGCTTTGTTCCATGACCTAGTTGGGTCTTTAACTGATACCTGTCTCTAATATTTCTATTGTTGTACCTGTGTATGGTGATCAACTCGTGGGTACGCTACTTGTCCAGAGTAGTGGCCCACGCGGTATTGTTTATTTTCTACGGCCTCCTTCAGGTGCCGTTTGAATTAGTTAATGTTTAAACTGTTTGCTGGTGTTATAGTCTGTGTTCAGTCTTGTGTTGATATTTAAATATACTATTGATGACCAGGCGGTACTAATGAGGAATAGACCAGCTATAATATCTTTACAGCCTAGATTCCTGGTAGCTCACCATTAACTATTTGTAAACTTATTGTTCCTCGTCAAGGAACTTAACCTTTGTATCTCGTAACTCAGTAAGGAGTTAACTCATGCTAACTAGCTCATTTAACTACCAACTTTGTGACTCTTTAAATTAGGCCTTTCTATAATTGCGTATTATTAACTATCATTCTTTAGGTTAAAGTCTTGTAGCGGTAAGGCAGGAATTGTGTTGTGTATGGGTGCTTAAAATTAAATTAATAATTGCTTCCAATTGCCGCTGTGTTGAGGCAAACGTATCTTCGTAGTAGAATGTGTGTTTGTTCTACTGTAACGAGTTACATACATCCTTTTATAATATATACACAACCATAATTTACTTGATTGCGGGTCTAACTAAAGTTCTTCACACCTTACGTTCTCTATTGGGGTAACGATGTCTAAAGTAACTGATTTAATTTCCTTTAGTAAACTATGGAAACTTTTGGATAATATCTCGTCCAACCGTTTGTAATTGTTTCGTCTTATTTAAATTTAAATACACTGATTTGTTGAACTCTCTTATGCTTAATCATTCCCGTCCTGCTTTATGAATATCATTGTTCTCTTACTCGTCACTTCTTCTATTAGAAGAGAAGAGGCATTGCAAATGTATTAAAATGTTCTAATAATTTACCTGCATCATGAGTAACGTTTTATCATTGATATCCTAGCAAAATAGTGTAAAAAAAACCCCGCAAAATAAATAACATTTTTGCTAGAAAAGTAACAAAAAAAAAAGTAATCACAAAAAAATGCTTGAAAATAGAAAATAAACTCTTTGAAACTATTCCCTGTGACTAACACATATCATCCCTTGTGGCAACCCTCAAAATAAGGGCTGAAAGTAGGGGGTTGATAAAAGTGTATAGGAGGGGCAGAGCGGTGAGTCCACTGGCTCCATGATAAAAAGGAGGTCATTGAAGAGCCCATTACCCATTCCCTTCTTGTCCCTGACGACCGCTAGGGGAGGAAAGGAGGGTTGGCTCAGGGGGTGAGGTAGAGGTGGAGGAAGGGGCCAAGGGTCTAAGTAAGTCTGGTAAATGAGAAGTGATCTCTCTCTTGAGATGAGGAAAAGTTTTCGTTCCCGCATCGGGAAGTCTGCAATACAAATCAACCCACGTATGGTACGTGACCACTAGTATACATCGACTGAAAACGTTCACTTGGTTCTTCGACAGTTCCATGAGAAGGGGGGATCTTTAGAAACCCTTTTATTTCTATTTACTAGAGCGACGTTTGAGAATTCAACGTGAAATTTCTTTAAGCCCTCTTGGGTTGGTTTCAATACGTGGGTCCGAAACATTATATTATTAATTTTTTTTTTATTCGACCTCATTGGTTCTGGGGTAAAGTTCTCGTCTCAGGATACGATGTTCATGGGTTCAAACTCAGATGAGGTCAAAGGATTGTTCTTGAATGATAAAAATCCGTATCAAAATTTCCTTCGGAGATCCGCTTTGGTGGCCGCGTGGTTAAATGCATTACTCTCGTAGTAGACTAGACTGCCGATGATGGAGAGATCGAGGTTCGAATCTTGGTCGGGTGTGCTAAGGGTAGTTTTTCCTAAATGGGTTTTACAATCCTAGCCCGTACAAATGAAGGTACACTTCCTATAAACATGACCTTCCTAGTCTCTAAAACCATTAAAGTAATTTATTACAAAGGCGTATAACCGGAACAGTAACCCCAGGTGCTAAAATATAAAATAAAAAACAACAATAATGAGTGTATTCTATTTATTTTGATTACTAAGTTAAAGAAATGAAAAAATATACTAGACCTATATTTGTGTAGCCTTAGAATATAAACAAACGAAAGCATGTTAATTATTTAATTTAAATAGTTAAAAAATGACACTTGAAAGAAGAAATTTAACCCAGGACCTTTAGCTTATCCTGCCAATGCTCTACCAATGAGCACTTCAGTGCTAAGTCAAAGGTATCTGGTCCCATTTCCATGACCGAGTATCATTATTAAACTAATTGAAATTAATTGAAATGTGTCTCCTACACATATACATTCTCGTAATAATAATGATTCGCATCCAGTGTGTTGATATCAACATTATTTCATTAATACCAATTAAATCATTACTGTATTCAATTAAACAGGGTCAAACAAGTGTTGTTGGTGTGTAAATGACAACAATTACAACCTCAATTAGTTCACACCTTGATAGATTGCACCAGTATGGATTAGTTCAACTTATATATGCTCAAAATTTATTATAATATTTCATTTTAATATTGTAGTTTCAAATTAATGTTTGTATAGTAATAGCCTATACTTATTCAGAATATACATTTTATATAGCCCACCTTTCTAAAAAAATTGTATTTATTTTGGATTTAGAATTAAAAACTAGCAGGGGAGCACCCATGGAGGGGATGCGGTAAGCGAGTCACTCTCCACCCTCCCTACAAAAACCATAAAAATAGTAAATACCAAGTTTTAAACATTTAAAGGTTAGGATGGAAGAAAGAAAAATTATTTTCTGCCTTAAAATATTAGTTAAGAATGATCCTGAGCACGAAATGTCTCAGTGATAGAGACAAGCATTGGCGTACTAAGCCAAAGATGCCAGGTTCATTTCCTGTTTCCAGGTGTAATTTTAAAATGTATTCGAATATTAAGTTCAATTGTATGTATCTTCAAAAATTATGTTTCTGAGTTTGTTTTTTGTTTCTAAAGGAACATGTTAGGAGCGTTGCAATTTATGGATGTGAAACACCGACCATTGTTGCAACTGAAAGGAAACGATTAGAAGCATTTTAGTTCTAGTACTACAGAGGAATGTTGAAAATATCATGGGTAGAGATGATACCAAATATAGAACTACTAAGAAAAGAAAGGACATTTTGTAAAGGTAAAAAGTATAGAAGAGTTAAGGTGGGAATGTAGAGAACTTAAGAAACGGACAGTATAGCTACATTTTTTATAATAAAACATTTCTTTTTGCCAAAATAAATAAAACATTGCTCCAGTATAGACATATTGTTTAATTTTTTTCACACGGTGATATCAACAGTTGTTGAATATCTGTCATGAGCATAGTGACTTTGGATGAGAAACTTTTTTCATCAAGAGAACAAATTGGCATTAAATTCCAGGACACCCTTGACAAATATTCAAGATCTTTTTGTATCACCATGTGACTTTATGTTTCTATTGGAGCAATAATAGGTTTATTTTGAGCAAAAAATGTTTTGATACAAAAACTGTAAAAGCACATTTTTCTCGCGTCTCCTATATCTCCTCCTTAACACAACAGGCCATATACTGAAACATGATAATTTGTTAAAGATAATAAATAAGGAGATGTGGAAGGATGAAATTCAAGAGGTATATCAAGATTGGAGTAAATTAATCAGATAGCGAACGAAGTTTGTAGAAGAACGCACATAAAAAGATGTAAGAAAATTGGGCCCAGGATAAGCAAAAATGGAAAATTGAAGCAAACCCATCGTAGGATTAATTACCTGATGTAGAAATTGTTATGGAACCCTTATAATTAAGAGTTATTTTTGCACTTCATCCAAATACCCGTGCCCGGCTATCAACATTTTAATTTCACTGATGAGATAGGGATGAGTAAAGTATAACTTAAGGGATACGTACCCTCATTTGTTCGAAGGGAGATTAGGAAAACCATTTAAAGAAAACAAACCTTATCAGTGCACCCCCCCGGGGCTTTAATCCTGACTTACCGATCACCGTAAGTCCTTACTACACGAGCTTGGCCTTTAGTCCGGATATCATTCAAGATCGGATTTAGATTATAACTTTTCTTAGGCTTGTATATTATCCTGTATAATATATAGCTTGTGTTTTCTTTAGTATTAAAATGGGCTTGAACTACGGCCTAAATTGGTTTGAAAAATCGATAAAAATATTTATAAACTTAATCAACGTCACCATCAATATCAAATTGTCGTTAATTCCTGTTCCGCTCAAAGTAAGACCGAAATAAAAAGCGTTTAGAATCCCCACAATTTTACTCCTTTTAGAGTTGTCTCCCTTTCGAAGCACGCCTTAGGCCGTGAAATTAAAGTATTAATTAACCTTAAAGTTAATCTTCCCACGTCTTACGGCATCATTTCCGAATTAATACGCATCCACCAAATGTTCATAAAGCCCACGACCGACTAAGTTTATTAGTAGGTTTCAGGAGGGAAAGGTTCGAGGAAATAAAGGATAGGGTTGGGAGAAAGGTTGGAGGCGGTTTGATAAGCAGACTTAAAACGAAGAGAAACCAACAAACTAACGTTATCTGTGAAACTATTTTCTTGTGCGCTTGCGAAGCGACCTTCCGCTTTACGAGGCTGCTGGATAATTCTCGATAGATGTATTTTGTAGGTATTCAAGGTGGAATTGAGTTAAGATAAGTATTTGTCTCGGTTATTTTAACAACAGCCAACTTTTGGAGTCAAAATAAATAAAATATTGGTTTAGTAAAGCTTTGTTACATTTTCTCAACATAAAGTGAAATATTGTTAGACTGAACCCTGGTGTTCTAAAATTAAGGATATTTGATCATAATTTCCGGAAAACGGAGGGGGGGGGGGAACCCAAACTAATTTAGATGAAATATATTTTTTTATTTANGGGGGGGAACCCAAACTAATTTAGATGAAATATATTTTTTTATTTAGAGATAAGAAAACTAATTTATAATGTTCCAAAACAAGGTGCTAAGGAAGATATTTGCTTCAAAAAGGGATGAGGTTTATAGGGAATGGAGAATGTTACATAATGATGAGTTACATAACCTGTACTCATCACATTACATTGCTAGGATAATCAAGTCTCGTAGATTACGGTGTGTAGGCAGGACATGCAGCGTCAATGGGAGAATCTAAAACCGTGTTCAGATTTCTGACTGGAAAACCCAATGGAAAGAGACCATTGGGAAGACCTAGACGCAGATGGGAGGATAACATTAGAATGTACCTGATAGAGATAGGGTGTAATGAGGTAGTCTGGATAGAACTAGCTCAAGATAGAGATAGGGTGTAATGAGGTAGTCTGGATAGAACTAGCTCAAGATAGGAATAGTATGTAATGAGGTGAACTGGATAGAATTAGATCAAGATAGGGATAGGGTGTAATGAGATGAACTGGATAGAGCTAGCTAAAGATAGTTAGTTATAGGTGGCGTACTTTTCTGAGTGTGGCAATTAACTTTATAGTTCCTAGTGCCATAGAATGAGTAAGTATAAATATTCCAAAAATATAAGAAAATTGTAAGAAACAGTAACAGTAAATTCTAAATACTTACATGTTGTACTCAACACAATATATTTTCCTGTAACTAAAAGAAACTAGCGTATTGTACAAAAAGATATAATGTAAATGTAAAACTATTATTAAATGGTATCCATCAGTTAAAGGAACGTAAGATTAAAAAAAACTCATTCAACTGTAATTTTAAAACAATTTAGGAAAATACTTTGTGTTCTCTAAGATACTTTCGTACTCTCCCTGTTAGTCCAAATGTTCGATAATCCGAACAAGCTTTGGACCAAATTAATTAGGATTACCGAGGTTCTAATGTTTTAATCTATTAATAACAACAGTTATTTTATGTTTGTCGTGAACATAGTGGAACTTAAATCGTATTTGTTACTTTTGCTAGTAAAATTTATTTTCAAACGCCACCTTGTTCATTCATGATATCAGCTCATAATCTGGCCATACTGGCCGAGCTGCTACCATATGTTGGTGAAGATATGCTAACTTCTGCGGCTGTAGGGTGACATGTGATCAGCACAATAAACTCTCCCAAATAAAAACAGAAATTGAGATTTAAATAATATGTAGAAAATTGAACAAAACCTATCTATTGAAGCAATTTTTTTAAGTTAAATTATTTCTACTACAGCTATGACCTAGCTTGCTTTTCCTTCTATCCCCACTTAATACACACAAAACATTTTCAACACCTGAGTCATAAATTAGTTGAGATTATTATTAATATTATTATTATCATTATTTAGAGTTTATAAAGACCTACCGTCGCTACACGAGGTGCTAATATTTGAAAGTCTCAACTTTTATAGTGATTCAATTTATCAAAAACAAATTATATTGAGACATTTTGTTCTTGATTCACGTTTTACTGCTGGTCAAGTTTAACTGCGTATTTGTTCTAAGTAAACAAATGTTATTGACGAATAAGTTTTAAGTGAATGCATCCGAATTAGCATGAGCAACCAGGTTAAAACCAATTTGCAAATAAATGACCAAGTACATTCCCCTGGGATTTGAGCTCCAACCTATCGAGCATCGATATACCAGAATAATTTAGACTGTCTCCTTTATATGCGTGTCCACCCAATACATAAAATAATATTAGGCTATAGTAAATTAAATGCAATAGGATTTATTAAAAAAATGGCTTACATTGCTTTATTCTAAGGAATAACATACATTTGAACTATTTTGATTTACCTGAAGATCTTTTTTTCATCCTGTCCTAAGAACATACACTTATCTTTCTCCTCATCGCCATCAACTGTGGCCAGGTCAGTTTAGTAAAATTTATCCATTTTAACTTTATCCTTCAACAATTATTTCTCCTTTAATTACTTCTATTCTTCTCACTTGCACATTTTCTGTTATCCACTCTTCCCATCTCTTTTTAAGCCTCCCTTGAGGTCTTTTTTCCTACATACTTAATCTCTATCATTTTCTTTAGCATCCTATAATCCTACTTCTTCAATAAATGACAACACCATGTCAGTCTTGCTTCCTCTACTATCTCATGCCCTCCCTGTACCCCCAATCTTCCTCGTATAGCTTCATTCATAATCCTGTTCCTCCTCATGAAATTAACATGCTCACCACAAACATAGTTCCCATGTCCTCCACTTTACTAGTCTCTCTTAGGCCTACATTCATTGTCCATGTTTCTGCTGCATTTGTGACAATGGGTACAAAGTACGCTTTGTACAACATTTCCTCACACTTCAAGGTCACTTCTCCTCTCCATATCAAATATTTTACACACCTATAGAGCAACTTTTCTCGCTGTCTTCTTCTCATTAGATCCTCTCTAATTCCACATTTTGACAAGTATAATTTATAATGGGATAAAATAAGATAATATAAGGGATTATAATTGAACATAGATCAGTAAACCACAAGCTGGAAACTGGCCCGCTATCCTCAAACACATCCTTGTGCACACTATCAAAAGCAAGCTTCATTCTTCCGTATTGGATTCCATTAAAATTATAAGCGTGATCATTCACTTTGAAAAATAATTGTTTTCAAGCTATCATTTAATCAATAAATATATCGATTATGATATTAGTGAAATTATAAACCTTCTATAAACATTATTTTATAGAACATAAATAAATGTTGCCTTTTCTTGGGACACCATAAGTTGGTAAACCTTTATATTCGGTCTAGAAAACATTGTGCATGTATGTCTATGAAAGACCCCTGATATACAAAGGAATTCCAAAAAGCAAAATAGTATGATAAATTTATTCATATTACTAAGTAATAACAGAAAGTAATTTTTAATATTATTCTGATTATTACTAGCACCGCGTCTTACTGAACCGTTCGGGTTATACGCACTTACGCTAAAGTGTAATGATAGGGTGATTGTGAGATGAAATGGAGGACCTACAGTTTAACGTGGAATACGAACCACGGTGGAGGCCTGGCATTACACACGTTCACAAGCTATGATTAATACACACCTTGTCAGAGGTGAAGGAAGGGTTACATTTTTTAAAGTGTTATTCTTAATAAACTATTTTCTTAAGATGAACTGTTAATCCAACCCCTGGCATTTAACACCCTATTTAAACAGCCCCTTAAAAACTTAGGTCAAGACGTGCAAGTGATTAGTTTGCAACTTTAATTTGACTAAAAATATGTTTAGAGGGATTAAAAAAATTATAATTAAACTTGCTATTATATATAAAGGTAAAATTAACTCTCAGCTGGTTTCATTCACACTATTTTTTTTTAGATTATCTTGTAATTTAGTTGTGCTCAACTTTACAAAAATCACGTTTGTGTGAAAGCATTTATTTATTCAATTTGGTAACAACATATTTGAATGAGTAATAAATGATAAGAGGATCATTATGTAACCAACCTTTAAACTTCAAAAATGAAAATGGTGGTGAAAGAAACGATTCATAAATAAAACAAGAGGGAATGTTGGTCAGCTTTATTTTCCCCTTTAATAAGTCTTCGAGAACCCATCTTTGACCCGAAAGGGTATTTTGATCAGTAGCTCACTCAAACACATCACTATGGCAACTCGCAACTAACGTACAAGTACACTCCGTGAAGGAAGTATTAAAACAACTTAGAATCTCAACTGATTGTAGAAACAAAAGTGCCGACCGGGAATGTTAGAAAGTACAAACGTCATGAATTCTACAAGTAGCAGCCTAATCTACCAGCTAGTAGAAATATTAAGTATTTTGATTTGGTTTTGTTGGAGTTTCACCTGTGTGCGTATGTTTGTGTGTGTGAGATAGAAATATAAACGTATGAGAAAACGCTTAAAGTAAACTCCTTTTTAACCCTCAAATGATTATTCCCAAAGGAGAAAATACACTTTAAAGCCACATTCATATATTTCAGAGGCTGTTTAACCACCTGAAACCCCAGAGTAGTAGTAAAAATGATCTAAGATGATGGATATATATTGAACTTGGTTGTCTATGATTTATCAGGGCTCAAATTCCTGTTGGGTGCACTAGATATGTTATATCCATGCGTAATTGCTCCCATAAATTTATTATCGTTTTCCTCTACGCTATCTTTCTAATTATTACTACTTATATTAATCTAATTGGTAAAGGCTCGTTGACACCGTATTAGTGGACTAATGCAAGTTTACTAGTATTAGCTTACTAACATGCTAGTTGTGTTGACACGCATTTTTCACTTGTATTAGTATCGCTTCTAAAAACATGGCTGAAAATGAAGTGGGGCTAGCTGATCTCTCTATTGGAGCCTTTTTTCATCACTTTATCTGATTTCTCGTTCGAGTTATTAATACGCATGTACTAATAATTACGCTTATGTGTTAGGAGCTAGGAAGGGTGAATTTAAAATAAGAATTGGTGGCCAAATAGGTAACAATTTTTCAGTAAACGCAATGTATCATAACTAGTTGACCTATTTAAAAAATTGTTTTATATAGATAACATAAAAACGTTTGTGATTAGTATGTCTAATATTTCTTAATTCCTTAATACATTAAAATATGTTTTAGTTGATCCCAAATTATTATTTTATTATTTTGATTGATTTGTTATAACTCACTTAACATACATGATCAATAAAATTAAACTCAAATAAAGTCAATAAATCCCAATAAAACCAAACTAGGTTGAACATTTTTTATAAAAAGGCCTAACCCAGGTTTTTTCAACCCTGTTTTAAATGATGGTATACTAATAACAAAATATCTTGCTAAATGCTAGCTAGGCTAGGCCTAAAATATTTTTTAAAAATAGTAATAAATTAATTTGTAGATTGGTTTAAACATAAACTATCTGGTTTGTTATGAGACAATAATATTATGTTGTGTATCTACTCAAGTTGCCAAATCATTACTACAAAGTGTTTTAAGTGTATGGACTGAACATTATTAATTAAAACTTATAAAGATTGGTTAAAGTGTCAAATATGGAGATTGGAAAGCGTGCCGGTGACTTCGCGTGAAATTCGCCGGCCAATTATACCTTACTTTGCCGATAACACGAATATTATGTTGCCGGAACTAATCATGGTACTACAATGTTTTATTATATTTTGTGATTGTATGTAAGAAATAAAATTACACATGCTACTTTGATTGGTAGGAAATAATGGTTTGATAAAATTATTTATAACATTCGTTAACTGATATTAAATAATATCTTTCACAAGGCACACTTGCAATATTTCCATAACATTTTACTTTGGACACTTCTTGAGAATATGCACGCCTGATATCACTTTACAAAATCCTCTAGTGCAATATCCCTCGCATTCTTATCTTTATAAATCATGATCTTAAAATTCCACAAAAACTCATTATTTTCATATCATTCCACAAATAAGTGTCTCCCACACAACAATCTTTTAGTTGCCGCCATTTTGAATTGTCTACTTGCATTAGTAAAGTTGGAAGGTGACCAGCTTTTTCAGTTGCACGTGGACTTGCATGTTAGTAGCTTGCTAGTCTGTTTACACGCTGCAAGTGGTGCGCGCGCAGCCAAATTAGTGGACTTGCATTAGCCAACTAGCATCTAGGACCTTAAGACATAATTTTATATTAGTCAAACATACCTTTAAAAAAAACTCTCCCAAAGATCACTAGCACTCCTGAGGCCATATTTTAAAGATTAAACTCGTTTAATTCAATTCAATAAAGTATACTAATATAAATATGCTAAGGCCAAACAATAAAATTGGATAGGGCTGATAATGGCCAGCCATTGTTAATAATGTACAAAAGCAATGGTTTATAACATGTCAAAATAAAATTGTGAAGTAGGATTAATATGAATTTAGGTTATATATCTAAAAACAAAAGCTGCACTGTTTTGAAATATTTTAATTCTATTATATTTACCAGTTAAACCAAATAACTTTGATCTATACAAAACAAAATAAGTCGTATTTTATTGTTGATAGATTTATTATAAAATAATCTCTGCCATTAGAAGGGTATGTAAATTAATTTATACAAACTAAATTAACAGATTAAATTACTATTGAAATTCCACATAAGCTTTGCATTATTTTTTTTGCCTCCCTTCCTCTAAAACGTAAGCATCTATCTATACCTATTAACAGAATGGGCAAAGTTTCACAATTACTTACTTGAAGAATCGAGTCACCACCAATTCCATTGTGCAATGGTACGTACTAACATAAAACCGTAATTAGTTCATAGACTGCCTCGTTTCGTCGAATATGGAATATTAATCAAACTCGAAGAACATTTTATATTCCGTCTATTGAACACGTCCATCGAGAATACATGAAGTGATTGCGTTAGAAACAAACAAAAATTTGAGGATCTATGTTTTTTGTTGTCATCACGGTTTAGTATCCATTTAGGTGATAGGTCATTGAAAAATCTAGATGCTTTTCCTTAGCACCGCGTCTTACTACTTATTTGGGTTATACGCTTATGTACTAATCACGATAATGGTTTACGGGATTAGGCAGGTTATATTTATAGGAAGCGTGCCTGCATTAGCGTGGAGGCAGAATGGAAAACCATTTTGGAGAAACCACCCTCATTAGTCCGACCGAGATTGGAACCTCGATCCCCACGTCATTGTCATTCTAGTATACTTCGAGAATACAGTGTTAGAACAAGCGGCCATCGATGCTGGTAGTCTAGTTGCTGAATCATTGATTCGTTATTTTATTTTTTTATTGAAACTGTAACGTGACTTCTCCAAAATTTATAGACCTCTCGTACCGAGGATAAGACTTTTGAGACTCAATTTTTCACTTTCTACTAGCAAGATAAATTGACAGGGGAACCATGAATTTGTTTAGTTGTTGTTTACTGCTCTGGTATGGAAAAAACTTTTTGAAAAAACGTCCTTAAAAAAAGATTAACCCCATCCATTAGGATAGGATAGTTTTTAAAGTGAGAAGATAAATCTTACACGGCTGACTTGCTGTTGGTGGCTTCTTCCTGAAGACCCGGAGGACTGGAATCAAACCACGCGATTCCATTTGAGAAGGGCACTCACTTTCCAGCAGTCAAACAGAAAGGGGTTTCTTGTAAGCGATACAAAGCCAATAGTTATTATGAGTATGGTAATGATAATCATTACGAATCTCAATAAATCAACTAAATTAATATTGATGAATTTATAGAACTCGATAATATTAAAAAATTGATATCTAATTCGAAATCAATTAAAAAGCCTGTTATGATACACCAGATGACCAACAAGTAGTTATTAAAATTTTTAAAATACGATACAAATGAGAGGTGAGTGAGATATTATTTTATTTTATAGTAAATAATTTCATCAATTAATTATGAGAAATGTAAGTTTAAAAAGATACATTTATAAAACACGTGATGTAAAATTGGTATAGTATAAAAACATCAAAGAAATTAAATATGTTAAAAGTATATTGACAAGTGTTTGAACAATATGTTGAAGGTCTTTTTGATGAGAATCTTAAGGTTTTGTCAATTGAGGTTAATTAATTGATGTTAAATATTTGAAAATAGGGTTATACCTTTTAGATTATGAAAAAAATGTATTAGTCAGAAAATGTTTAATTAGATAGGATATGTTTAAAATTCATTTCCCCTTATCTGTGTTCAGTTGTTCATTTGATAGAATGACTGAATTAGTGGAACATTTTCTGATGACTTGTTTCAACGCTAAACAGCATCATCTTCAGGTTTAATATTTGAAGCTACCTTCATTTATTTACTATGATCATGTGATAAAGATGAAGAGGGTACATTCTAAGAAGAGATGTATTCACATTTTTGTGGAAAAAGAGAAAGAGAGTGGGAAAACCTTTAAGTGAAAACCATCCTAAGCACACCCGATCGGGATTCCAACCTAACATTTAGACCACGTGCCCACCGGTACGTGTATGATTTAATTGGGGTCGTGCGATCGGTAGCACGCCTTACTCTGATAAAACACGTTTTTGTGGTCGAACGGTCTAAGACGTAACTCTCACAATAGACTGGAATGATGACAGGGAGATGGAAATTCAAAAACAACTTTTTCGGATTTAGGGAGTCATGAAACGTCAAAATTCATCAAAATCTCGAGTCCGATTTTTTTGACGATCAACATACTTTCTCTACCTGTAAGATAGAGAGAAAGTAAAAAAGTACGTTATTTTTCCTTAAAACTCTTAGGAGAAATGTTTGCACAGCAATGATCTATCTCCATTTTAGACTCAATAGTCAATATTTACATTTTTTATTGGTCAAAATGTATAAATGAATAATTAAATATCAATGCGATTACTTGAAGATGTGCAACACGTTATGAAATGTTTAATTTTTAACTAGAAATCGAGATTTTAATACGAAGTGCTGACCCTTGTGGACCCAATATTAATCTTTTTTATTTCATTATTTTGTAACCCCCTTTTCCCCAAATCTCCCTTCGTAAGGGATAGTAAGACAAAGGAGAGAGAAAGTCTGTGTGGTGCACTATACCATTTATTTGTAACAGTATTCCTAGTTCTTACTATCATTGAGTAACAGTGTATATTATTTCATTTATGATATTTGGTGGTCCCTAAAACAATTGATAGACCTATTATTTTGTTTCACAAATCTTACGAGTTTTTAGTTAAATGTATATTCTAAGATAAAAGTGAGAGAAAGTCTGTGCGTTGCGCCGTACCATTTATTTAAATTTATTAGAAACTTAGTCTGAAGAAAATAAAATGAGATTTTATTTTTTGTCTGCATGAAGAAAATAAGCGCTTTCCCCGATGTTCTTATGCTAGTTATCATATAAAAAGGAGTTTTAACCCCAATTTGAATATCTATAAAATAATATAAAATATATCGAATAATCTTAAAATTATACCTTGAGTTCTATGGGTTACATAGATATCTAAAGGCTTTCCAAGAATCGTTATATAGGAGGATCATCCTTCATTTGCGCGCGCACCCAATTTTACGTTGGTGTAGATACAAATTGAAACAGCAACGAATAAATTTAATCAAATACCTCGTAATTCTGCCAAAGGCTTTTATTTGATGCTGTGAGGCTTGAAATTGTACGCTCATGTAGACACACAAAGCTCGAGAGCTGATACCGACGAGTAATTTTCTATTTTATTTTGGCCTTTAATTTCGATTTGTTATTTCTGGTGTCTGAGCTTCTCGCTCAAATTCTCTTCTTTTTCATCTCCTCTAAGCAATTGATGGATACCTTCCCATATGTGACGACGGCACGGAGAAGGGTGTTGGTGGAAAAGCGTTCTATGTTGAATTTTGTAGTTCTATACGTTTTAACACAATGCTATAGTTTTGTTTGAACAGTGGCATAACGAAGTTGCCTGCTTGGAGAGCCCAAAGTTATTTTGTGAAGCGGGTTGCATCTCTACTGTGACACACCTAAAGCGATTGAAAAATTGAGCACGAATTCATAAACGCCAGAAACCAGGGGGGATTTATAATTTCACTGGTCAAAGCTGGCATTTAGGTGTGCTACTGATTAAGGGTCCTGCCTAGGTAGATGAAATATTACCAATAAGCTATTGAGCTAACTTAAATATTGACACAACCTTTGACACTACAAGAGGTTTCTTTTACCACTGTGTTTTACTACCCGTTCGGGCTGTACACTTATCTAATAATCACACGAATGGTTTTAGGGATTTAAAAGGTTACATTTAGAGGAAGTGTACCCTTATTTGCATGGAGAAAGAGTGGCATTTTTTGGGGGTTGGGTGGGGAACCTCCTTCAGTATATCCAACCTATATTCAAACCTCGAGTATGAGTATGAGTATTAATGTTCAATTGAATATTCTGTTTGTATATTACAGACACTAATAAATACTAGCCACTCTTCTAATATCTAAGTATGGTCATTTAACTATAGAAAGCTTAGTATTTTAATAGAATGACATGTTTTTAGAAGACAACACTTTTTACAGTTCACAATGATAATTAATGTCCCATTAGTGTTATATTTTAGGTATTAATAATACATAACGGCGCACATGAATTGCTGGGAAACTAATACGGGTGTATACAAATTGCGGAACAACTCATCCGAGCTCGGTAATACCCTTACACGAACTTCGGAGTAAAAATTAGATTCATAATGACTTTATTCAAAATGGAAAATGAACTACCATTTATTTATTATTATAGATATTACAGGTTTTATGAAACATGATATTTATATCACAAATCGTATTAAAAACACAAGAATTGGACTAAAAAATAAAATGACTACTAAACTAAAACCCAACATAACTAAATTTATAAGCTATACATTTTACAAAATTGTATCGATCTATTTATTTTTTGTCATATTGCAAAATTTTTAGATTTATGATTTTTGTTTGCTTAAAATTTATTATCTTATTATTATTTGTTCGCCGTTAGTTACAGTATTTATCTAAACATATCAATCAGTTTGCATTTCACACAAACATTTTATGAAAAATATGAAAATTGGCCTTCGGAGAAGGAAAATAACGACTAAATTTGAGTAAAAATAGTTGCATGTATTAGTTGTAATAGCTAAATATACCATCTAAAGAGAAGGTGGTTTGTCGACACATAAATTCAATATTGGATTTACAAGAAGAAAATTATAATATTGGACTCATTTTCATTCATCAATTTAAATGTTTCACCTTTCGCTATCACATAATTTAACGAGTTCAACACATCGTGCACATCCTCTATTTATTTAGGCAGTTTTGAAGCTGTTTTTTTTTAACTTAGTGTGATTTATGTTATTTCTTATGTAACATACGTCTCTTTGAGTGATCGTATTCAGAACAATATTTTGAGTTGAAATTTCTTGATGTATCAATTTTGATGGTTTCCCCGACAGTTGTACTTCCACCCTCCTTTCCATAGATTTGTTGATGAATTTTGTCTGCTTATCAACGTCTCAATGGACTCGTGATTAGGAGTTCTCTTGGTTTGTGAAACCTTAAAAAGAACATCACTTATCGCGTACAATCCTTTGTTTGTGAAACACCATAACACTTCACCACTCCACTACAACTCCTGCCAAACTTAAAGTTTGGGAAAATTATTAACGGTTTCCCTTGTTTGCTCTATGTACACTTGCTTCAGTTCCATGTTTCAAATTGGATATTTCCCTGCTTCAGTTTCATGTTTCAAATTGGATATTGCCCTGCTTCAGTTCCATGTTTAAAATTGGATATTGCCCTGCTTCAGTTCCATGTTTCAAATTGGATATTGCCCTGCTTCAGTTCCCTGTTTCAAATTGGATATTGCCCTGCTTCAGTTCCATGTTTCAAATAGGATATTGCCCTGCTTCAGTTCCATGTTTTAAATTGGATACTGCCCTGCTTCAGTTCCATGTTTCAAATTGGATATTACCCTGCTTCAGTTTCATGTTTCAAATTGGATATTGCCCTGCTTCAGTTCCATGTTTCAAATTGGATATAGCCCTGCTTCAGTTCCATGTTTAAAATTGAATATTGCCCTGCCTCAGTTCCATGTTTCAAATTGGATATTGCCAACCTAGATATATAAAAATATATGAATATAAATAAAAACTGACAAAGCTTATTTAATCTGAAACAATATATTCTTCTAAAATGAATATTAATTTTCATTGTAAGAAAAGTAAACATATGATTGAATAAAAAAATTAACAAGCTACTTGAACTGCAAAGTTGTACAAGATAAACACTTTGAAATCACCCAAGAAAAATTCTGAATGATTACTGTATTAAATATTTTATCGTATCCAAGTTAAAGTTAAACGTATAACTGGCCTTGACCTTGACTCAACTAAGGGAGCTAGGAGTTGAATGGAATTACAGGTTTTTCCGCAATTCGTGTGCACCGAATGACAGGTATACTTTATTACGCAATTCGAGTGCGCCTTAATTAAATGTCTGCTGACAGGTATAATTTATTCTGCAATACGATTGCGCCCATTGAAGAGATAGCTTAAGATCACATTACTTAACGCATGGATACGTGAACGTATATCTAGTGTCTTTTGTAGCTATAAGATAAGGCCCTTCATATGAAAATTTGTCTGCAAATGGTAGGATTTTAATATCAATTTATTATAACCTTTTTATTAAAAATCGGAACGACAAAGTGATATGTTTGCTTATTGGAAATCTGAGCATTTTTTTCTATTTAGCTTGCTCATTGACAAAGCTGCATCATATACCTTCTTATATTTGTTTGATATATCTTACTCGGAGTGTTGATTCACTGCGATTAATAGACCTATACCGACGTTGACGACTTGTAACCGTGTATTCATTCAAGATTAACAAACAGTAACTTGATAATTAAATAATCTGAACAAAGCCGCGACAGGGTTTATTGTGCGGTCACGTCCACGATCCCGAGAGACGCTCATTAGTCATTCCAAGCTTGCCACAGTAATCAATCAATACACCTTACTTAGCTCCAAGCTTGGTAACCAGGGGCTCTAGAGGGATACCTGTACAGGGCCCTGAGCTGGGGAGGAGGATACTAGGGGGATACCTGCACAGGGTCCCGAGCTGGGGAGGAGGATACTAGGGGATACTTTTACAATGGCTCCAAGCTGGGGAGGAGGATACTAGGGGATACTTTTACAATGGCTCCAAGCTGGGGAGGAGGATACTAGGGGATACCTGTACAGGGCCCTGAGATGGGGAGGAGGATACTAGGGGATACCTGTACAGGGCCCCGAGCTGGGGAGGAGGATACTAGGGGATATCTGTACAGGGTCCCAATCTGAGGAGGAGGATACTAGGGGGATACCTGTACAGGGCCCCGAGCTGGGGAGGAGGATACTAGGGGATACTTGTACAATGGCTCCAAGCTGGGGAGGAGGATACTAGGGGATACCTGTACAGGGTCCCAAGCTGGGGAGGAGGATACTAGGGGATACCTATACAGGGCCCTGAGCTGGGGAGGAGGATACTAGGGGGATACCTGCACAGGGTGCCGAGCTGGGAAGGAGGATACTAGGGGATACCTGTACAGGGCCCTGAACTGGGGAGGA
The DNA here is from genome assembly GCA_902151455.1 of Timema bartmani. Classification (NCBI taxonomy): domain Eukaryota; kingdom Metazoa; phylum Arthropoda; class Insecta; order Phasmatodea; family Timematidae; genus Timema; species Timema bartmani. The sequence goes on along the minus strand of CABFWB010000081.1, from coordinate 243,508 downwards.
GGATACTAGGGGGATACCTGCACAGGGTCCTGAACTGGGGAGGTGGATACTAGGGGATACCTGTACAGGACCCTGATCTGGGGAGGAGGATACTAGGGGGATACCTGTACAGAGCCCTGAGATGGGGAGGAGGATACTAGGGTTTACCTGTACAAGGCCCCAAGCTGGGGAGGAGGATACTAGGGTTTACCTGTACAAGGCCCCAAACTGGGGAGGAAGATACTAGGGTTTACCTGTACAAGGCCCCAAGCTGGGGAGGAGGATACTAGGGTTTACTTGTACAAGGCCCCAAGCAGGGGAGGAGGATACTAGGGTTTACTTGTACAAGGCCCCAAGCTGGGGAGGAGGATACTAGGGTTTACTTGTACAAGGCCCCAAGCAGGGGAGGAGGATACTATATGATACCTGTACAAAGCCCCAAGCTGTAGAGGAATATACTAGGAGGATACCTATACGTACACTAGCCATCTCTTAGTCTCAATAATCACCTTGTCTACAGCCTCATCATAGTTCTATAAACATAATACACGTTACTTAAAATGTTTACTAAGTTGACTTATTCCTTAAAGAATTATACTGGAGTAACTATGTACAAATTACCCATTAAAATTGCACTAATAAAATATTTTACCAATTTGATGATACTTTTTGACTTCTTGCTTTATAAGGATTGTAAGCTTCTAACATATTTATGAGAGCCAACTTTAACCTACTTGTCAAAAAAATAGTCGTAAATTGTAACATTTAACTTCTGTGTACAAGTTTTTATTTGTAGCTTTATGAAACATAATTTTCTCATTTATTTAGAAGTTAAAAGTTAATTTTCTTATAACTTCTAGACTTGTATCTTTTTGAAACAGACCCTTGTTCAGATCCTTTATCTTGTATTTCAAATACTGGGACGCATTTTTTTTTATAGTTGTACGATCTTTACGACATGAATTGGCACATGCGTCGCAGGTTTGGAGGGGTGTGCACCATTAGGGCCTATTTCCTTTTGTTGGCTGGGATGTTTTTATGACTACGTTGCAACCTCTACATATTATACGACTCAATGTGGGTGTGTGTAGTAATTAGCTCCGTGACTATCATACTACCTTAATATTTAATACTAATTGCCTCTCATTTCAGTTTACTCTCTTACCAAATATAAATATCTCCACCGCATTCTGTATTCCTCGCCACGTGACATGTGGCTTTCTTCACCCGATTCGGTGGGTGCATGGATTTGGTGTCAAACTCACACGTTCTTTATTTTTTTATCACCACATCTTACCACCCATTCAGTATATACTCGTGTATGCTAATTACTCTTGATGTGGTAAGGACGAGAAAGGGATAATTTTAGAGGTGGTATACCCGCATTCGCGTGTAAGTGGGAAACCGTTTAGGGAAAACCACACTCATTAGCCCAACCAGGGTTCAAACCCCGATATCCCCATATTTAGCTGGCCATTCCAACACGAGAGTGAGGCCTTAGATCGTTCGGCCACTGAAGCGTGTAACTTTCGTGTAGTCTTATGCCTTAGCTCAGTTGGTAGTTGGTCTGCCTAGTAAGCTATGAGCCCTGGGATCGATTCCTGGCATGTTATAGTTATCATTTTTTAAATGTAATTTTCTTCTTTCACAGTAATGAATTAATGGCCGGGAGGCTGAGTGTCATGTATGTTATGTATTTAAGTCAATTAGTAAGTCTTATGCTGATATAATAAATAGGTCTAGAAAGTGCAGGTTAAATATCTCAAATAAAACTCTGGCGTAATCTTTTTATTCCGTTGATGGGCATATAACGTCACAAATTGGTTAGGTACCAATGTCCCGTTACGCAAATACTATTAAAGTTCCTTTAAGTTTTAAATGTATTATTCCAATGCTATAATTGTAGATAATTTGGATAACCCTGTTTAGTATTAAGATTAGGAGAGAAAATACATCCAATGCAAATATAATTAAGATCTAAAGTCTAATTCCTAGTAATATAATAAGGAAGTGTTTGAGGTAAATTAAATTATTATTATTATTATTACTAGCACCGCGTCTTTCTACCCGTTCGGGTTATACGCACTTACGCTAATGTGTAATGGTAGGGTGATTGTGAGATGAAATGGAGGACCTACAGTTTAACACGGAATCCGAACCACGGTGGAGGTCTGGCATTCCTCACATTCACAAGTTGTGATTAATACACATCTTGTCAGAGGTGAAGGAAGGGTTTGGCAATCAGATAAATTTCTGCCGGGACCGAGGATTGAACCCCGGACCCCTAGCACAGAAGTCCAACTCCTTACCTCTAGACCACCAAGTAATCTGAGGTAAAATAAAAAAAAAGTTTACATGGCTCAATAGCCGTTAGTAAGAACTAATTATTATACAAGTGCAGTAAGATAAAATAAACATTAGAAAATGTTTACAATATTGTTTCGAAACCACGTCTTGCTACCCGTTTTGTTTATACTAATTTAACATCATTAATAAGATACGGACTAAATTGGTATATCTTGTGATGCGTGGAAAATAAATAAAAGAAGAAATACCCACTTTAATGGGCGTTTAGTTCGATTTTGAAAATTTATTTTTCTTCAATTATTTAACATCAAAAATAATAGTTTTCTTAGTAAAATTTATTTATTTAATATGATTTCAAGGAGAATAGTTATTTTTTTAATATTGCTCAAAATAATTTAAAATAAATATTTTTGCATTTTCGGGCAAGCGAAAGTATATTTATCTTATATAAAATTGCATCACTAAGGCCAAACAACGTCTGTATTAGTATATTATTAATTAATATAGGCTAAAAAGTGATATCGCTTCACAAGTCCAATAAACTTTAACTTAGCGATTTTAACCACTGCGTTATGCAAACTACAATTTATTGTTTTGTTTTAGCACCCCTTCTTACTAACCTTTTGGGTTTTATGCCTATGTACTAATAATATCAATGTGTAAGGGATCAGGAAGGCTTAATATATATATGAAGTGTATCCGCATTTGTCAAGAGGGAGAGTGGAATCCACATTAAGGAATACCACCCTCAGTACACCCAACCACGATTCGAACTGGATCTCCTCGTCATCAGCAGTCCAGTCTATTGCGAGAGTGATTTCTTAGACCCTGCGCCCACTGAAGTGGGTATTACTCGTCTTGATAATAGTTATTTAACTTTTAAAATATAAATTACATTCACTAAATTACACTTGAAATAGTTTAAAACATCTGTTTGTACTTGTAAAATGACTTACTAACCTAAATATAATCTTTTGCGAACTGCTTGGAAAGATTAATTCAATATGTCCATGTAAATCAAAATAATTACACTCACTTGTGGGTTGTAAAAATAAATAATTTATATATTCTAGAAATTTATATACTAAACACACTATTTATTTCTAAAAAATGATGGAAATTTGCCAATGAAAGAGGTCAATCCCCTCATATTTCTATCAAAATTATGTTTGTATTTTTATTTTTATAAACAGCCGAGTCAAATGATTCATAGAGTGTGTATTGAGACACATGAATGTTTTTACTAACTCGAGAACAGCCCGTTGAAGTAGCCTACACTTAATATCATCACTGAGGGTAATGCATGGTCACTATTTGGAAACGGCGTTGCAATTCTCATGTTTTCTTGTGGTCAATCTTACCTTAAAAATACACAATACGTTTTACAACGCTGGTTCATCAAGGCTGCAAGTAGCTACTTCTTTCCCACGCACACCCACCACCTTCCAAAACAACTGAAAACGAAGAGATTGGGCAACCGTTAACCGAAAGAGAGTGAAGATAAATCTTTTCTCCATAAGGCCTACGGTTCCCTCAGAGATATTTGGTTTAGTGGTTTAAGACGTTAGTCTAGAATCATGGAAGTTTGCTGTTTTGGGTGTGGTCTAGGTTTTAATCCTGCTCTTGTGTATTTGGTTGTGCTTTTCCCCAGAAAATTTAAAAATATGGTTTTCACATCTCCTAGTAAAGATTAGTTCTGGTGCATTTTTTTCCAAAACTATCTTCTTTATCTACAAATTGACCATTTTTAATCCATGTTTTAAAAGTACTAACTAAAACATATCTTTCGAAGACGTTACAGTCACCGTTCGAAAGTATAAATACTCTTTAGAAGATAACTAATGGTCTTTTATGTGATATATTTTTTCAATTTTCAGTTTAGAGGAACAAAAATTTAAAAATAATACAAAATCCATATTTATATTTCATGGTGATTGCATTTTAAAATGAATAATATTGTAAGTTTTTTTTTGAAGGTGTGTCATGTATTAGATTTAAAAATATAAATCTCAGCATTTAACAATTTTTACTTTCTCTCTATCTTACAGGTAGAGAAAGTATGGTGATCGTCAAAAAAATCGAACTTGAGATTTTGATGAATTTTGACGTTTCATGACTTCCTGAATCCGAAAAAGTGGTTTTTGAATTTCCGTCTGTCTGTCTGTCTGTCTGTCTGTA
>CABFWB010000081.1:219656-237363 GCA_902151455.1 Timema bartmani | reverse complement strand
TATATCATTGTATATTATTTTATGCGTGTTCTTATGTGGAGTGGTGATGATACAATGTATATTATTCCGTTCAGAAATCTTACGAGTTTATAGAAAGAGAGAGAAAGTCTGTGCGGTGTGCCGTACCATTTATTTATTACAGCGTTTAACTACCAGTTCAAGTTATATTCATATGTACTAATTACATTATTGTGTTAGGGATGGTGAAGGTTGAATTTAGAAGAATTGTAGAATCATTCATCAGAAAAGGTAGAGGAGAGAATCATTACGAAAGTATCACATTTAGTACACTCAACCTTGATTTAAACCCCGATATTCCCGTCATTAGCAGTCCAACCTATTGTTGAGAGTGACATCTTAGAGTAGATATGTGACCACCGAAGTGGGTTTTATCTAATTCATAATTTATTTAGTGTTGTTATTTTTAAAAATAATTATCTATCTATATTGATTGTGTCCAAAGATGTTTGTTATAAAAAAAACCTCTTAAGATAGTAACCATAGCTCGCGTCTGTTCCATCTGACATTAATATTCTGCGTGCCATAAAGCAGGCTGGCCTAAATGTTGAACAAGGATGGAGAGAGTAAAAACGTGACAAAAACTTTAGCTTGGTCTACCTGCTGAACAAGGATGAAGAGAATAAATTCGTGACAAAAACTTAATTCTGGCTTTACCTAGTAAACAAGGATGAAGAGAGTAAAATGCAAGTGACAAAAATATCTGATTGCGCAGTTAATCCCCATTTTTTTCTGATACTGTATTAATTTCATACTTTCAAAAATATTAATATTTCAATTAAAATACTTGCTTAAGTTAATATTATCTAGGGACTTTGCCTACTTGGTGAGCTTAAAGATATTTTTCGAGGCAGGCAGCATCTTAGCTATATGACTTTGAGCACTATCAAACTTTGATGCCTTACTTACTTAATTTCTATGATCCCAAGAACTCGAAAGTTCATTTCTTAACTTACAAAAATACAGCAAATATCCCCATCTTGAGCTAGTTCTATCCAGTCCATCTCATTACACCCTATTCCTATCTTGAACTAGTCATATCCAGTCCACCTCAATACACCTTATATCTTTCAGGTTCATTCTAATGTTATCCTCACATCTACATCTTGGTCTTCCCAATGGTCTCTTCCCATTGGGCTTACCAGTCAATACCCTGAAAATGGTTCTAGACTCTTACATTTTCGTTGCATGTCCTGCGCACCGTAATCTGCGAGATTTTATCATCCCAACAATGCTTTGTGATAATTATATGGTGTATAACTCATCATTATGTAACCTCCTCCACTACCCAGTATCTTAATCCTTTTCTGGACCAAATGTCTTCCTAAGCACCTTGTTTTCTAAACAGTTGGGTGCCAATGTACGAAAAAGACAGGAAAGAAGAATATGAACTCTTAAAGTTTAAAGGATCCTAGCTTATGTGCTTATAAAATTCCCTTTCTTCAGCCGACTAAAATAACCACTATTTGTACCTGGACAATATTGATTTGCTTTTCAAATTTAAACACTTTTTGGTCTAGTTCAATCTACATCTTGATAGGATGATTCTTACTAGCACCTTTTTTTTAAATGAATAAACCAAATGGCCTAAGTCATTCTTCTAATATTAGGAGTTCTATCATTCTAAAAGTCCATTGTATTTTCAAAACCAGATATGTCTTATCAGCAGCTTACTTTTTCATATCATAAAATCTCATAATTTTTCTTTTTTTGAGGTCATCTGCTAGTTGCATTCGTTTCTTCATTATCCCCTTAGCCCTTCTACCTTGCCTTCTATGACTTCGCTAAATAAGCTATTTCTTCTCATAATATGACCTATAAAGTTGGCCTTTCTTCATAGAATCACCTGCATAATGGCTTTACTTTAATTTACTTTTCTTATAAATTCTTCATTAGTCATCCGATATGTCCACTTTATATTCTATGTCCTCTTCCAAAACCAACACACAAATCTTTCCAAACATTTAATTTCCTTTTTCATTTGGGTTATTATTTCAGCTCCATACAAAGCGATGCTTCATATGTAATACGACAAGTTTCTTACTCATCTACAGATCCAGTTCGCAAGTTGGTAGCATACTATTCTTATTCAAAGTAGCCTAGACATGTTCTAATTTTGACTTTGTCTCTCGTATGAACTGCATAAAATGTAGATGATTAAAACAAAGATTTACCAAAAAACTAATCCAACATATATATTGTGACAATGTAAGACCATTTTAGAACGACATGAGAACTTGTTTATCCTGTTTCGATGCTATAGCCTTAAATTTCGCTGTTGATAACCTAAATTCATTGACATGTGAAAACCTATCATGACAAGGCACAATGTCACAGGTAAGAAGCGTCGTTTAGCTATTACTAGCACCGCGTCTTACTAGCCGTTTATTTTATACGCACTTACGCTAATGTGTAATAGTAGGGTGAGTGTGAAATGTAATGGAGGACCTACATCTTAACGTGGGATCCGGACCACGGTGGATGCCTGGCATTCCACACATTCACAAGTTGTGATTGATACACATTTTTTCAGAGGTGAAGGAAGGGTTTGACAAACAGATAAAGCTGTTCTGAAAATTGAAAAATAACGCATGGACACGGGAATCGAACCCAGGACCTTTGGCTTAGTACGCCCATGCTCTGACCACTGAGCTATCCAGGAATCATCCTGTAACCAGGGTCATTCTTCACTTCATATTATAAGACAGTCTATGATGGACGTGCGGAAATAATTGTGCTACAAATGTGTGATTTTATTAAGATCACAAGCTATCAGATAACGCAGCCACCTTCGACTCGGTAGTTGGCTTATTGCTAACACTTGTACATTTTTCATTTTTCACTCATTATCTCACTAAAAGCATAAGTAATAGCTTTGGCTATCTGATTCTGAAATATTCAATCCACTATAACTATAATAATTGTACAAGTGGCAGCATTAAAGTGGGGTGCTAGTGAGCGTGAGTTTAGGGCAGTATTTTTTAAGTTTTGATAGCATAAACATTTTTCAGCCAAAATAAAAAAAATATTTCTACTATAGAAACATAGAGATTAGTTTTCTGCACATCCTGATATCAACAGTTCTTTAATATCTGTCAAAGGTGTCCTGGAATTTAATGACAACTTTTTCTCTTTATTTAAAAAGTTTGTCACCAAATGCTGCTATGCTCATGACAGACATTCAAGAACTGTTGAGATTAGCATGTGCATAAAACTAATCTCTATGTTTCTATAGAAGAAATATTTGATTTATTTTGGCAAAAAAAAATTTATGCTATAAAAACTGCACAATCAATACACTAAACTCGCGCTCACTAGTACCCCATCTTAAACCAACTACCGAGTAGAAGATGGCTACGCTATCTGATAGCTCTTGATCATAATAAAATCACACATTTGTAGCCGACGATTTCCGCACGTCATCACAGACTCTTCCTTAAAATATGAGTGAAGAATGACCCTGGGCACGGAACGATTCCTGGAAATCTCAGTGGTAGGTGCATTGGCATACTAAGCCAAAGGTCCTGGTTTCGATTCCGTGTCTAGGTTTCATTTTTAAATTTTCATAATATGATATTTAGATGGAGTAATCCCACTTAAATTATAAATAATAGTTTTGGCTATTTGATTCTTAGATAAATCTGTGCCGGGACTGAGTATTAAACCCCGGACCCCCAGCACAGAAGTCTGACACCTTACTCCTTGACCACCAGGTCACCAAGGTCGTATAGTTAAATAAAGGGAAAGTTACTATATTTTTATATAGTTTGAAATATGATTTTGCCAATATAGATACATTTTTGTATGCATTAAAATAAATCCAGAATAAATTTTATGACAGATTTTTAATATAAAAATATCTCACTCTTTATTTAAATTATTCTGTAGCATTTGCATAACAATTTTCACGTTTAAGTAAATTACGAAGTCGATTAATATGAATACGTAATTTTAAGGATTATTTCTCCCATATTTTATTAGTTTAGTGGTAACTTTAATTAAAAACTTTACTTTGGGCGCAGCTCTCTAAGGACTAGCTATTTTATGAAAACCTTTTTTATAGGTATCCATATATTAGACCTGAAAGTTAGTTTTATATGAGAATTCTCATCCTTACACTTCAAGTAATTGATGGGTTTAATCATTTTTAAAGAGTATATATAGTATTTTATTAACTAAGTAATTTAAATAATCAAAACGAGAGGTTAGTATTGGGTTACTATTATTTAAACCATAATTTTGCTCCATCAATAGCAAATGGAAATCGCATTAAATATAAAGCATTTTGTAATGAATTAATAAGTGATAACTAGTTTTTCTAGTCTTTGTATGAACTTGATAGAATTGGAGCTAAAAGTGTATACCAAACTATTACCACTTATATGTTTGTAGCTATTAGTAAAATACTAAAGCACGAATCTCCAAAGAAACAAAACTATATATATATTTGCGATATTTTAGTACTCGTAAACAAAGCATAAGAGTTAATATGTGTTACATTGTGAACTAAATCTCGAATTTTAAAGAAAAATTAGTTTGGCGTTCACATAAACTTATATTTAATATTGTAAAAATAATTTTTTGTGTTTTTTTAAAATACTTAAACTGTTTAGAAAGCGCTTGGCATTTATGTCATAGTTAAAGACAATCGTGCTTGAAAAGTTTCCTCATAAAACATGGTGACGTAGAGGATAAACTTACAAAAGTGTATCCCATATAGCGATGACACCAGAGTGACACTTGATGACCTTTGACGGGAAGATCAGGGTTTTAATCCCTAGCGGTAAATATTCACTAGAGCGTATATGACCATATACGTCAGTTTAGTCTTGTTTGGATGAGAAGGAGATGTTAAGGTTCAAATCCCAGATGGACCCCTTAAGTTGTATTCCCTTTAATAATTTACATTATTCCCTCCACTTAATTGAGGGTAGTTTACACTTCCTCCGTTTTATAAATACCTTATATATACAACTTGGTGCAAAACTGGGTCTTTGAGATATCAACCAGAAAAATATAATAGATAGCCACTTTTTAATAATTTTATATAAGCTGTATGTATACAATATATAAATTATAGATTAAATTACACTATATATGAATATAAACTACTTTTATACCAATTTAAGAGAGATGTTTTAAATCTTAAATCAAAATAAACTAAATTATTATATTCCTCGTTTAACTTCTAGTCAGCGAAAAAGAACAAAAATATTGCGGAGTCATACAATTTCCTTCTGTGGAAGAAAATAAAAGGAACTTCCCTTTAAATTTGTCAGATGTACGCAAAAAAAAAATGGGGTTAGGCGGAGGACAATCAGTAAGTTACTAATGTTTGCTTGTAACATTTTCTGTGAGCGAAACACTTAGATGATTCACCTCTGAAAATAAATCTCCTCAAACGTTGTTCATTTATACAACTCTATTAGGCTTTTTTTTTATCTTTGAGTTAACATTTTTAGTTTTTATCAAGTAGTTTATCTGCCCCCAAAGTTTATTCATTTGTCTACATACTATATAAATGTGATTACACATACGTCGAGTAGGTTTCAAACTAATTGTTTCATTTCTAAGCATGAGAACTTATTACACGAATCAATTCACACTTAGCCATACGTAGCTACTCGGTATAAATTTAATAGCATTTACTCATATAACTATGGTTCAAGTCACGTGTAAATGTATCTCATTTTATTTGTATCCATTCATTAAACATTATTTATGCTTACTTTTTACCATACACACATATACGTTATGTCTATCGAAAACAGTCCTACCTTTATTTAACCGCTCTTGTATTTAAAAACCCCTAAACAAAATTTCTTCCTTAAAGAAAGTTGCATTAATATTAATATATTTTTAAAATATAAAGGGCTTTCCCTACGAATGGCTGTTACTGAAACTCATGAATGATATTTACCATAAAATAAATTGATGTTTTACAAATTAAAAGTTCAGTACAAGTACAAATTTTATTACTGTACATAGCATTTTAATTTCTGATTTCCCCCAACCAAAAGTTTGAAAAATTATGTAGATTTTTGTAAAGCTTTTAGTCTAAATATTGTTAATCTATTATATTGCTCCAGTAAAAAATATGGTTTAATTTGATTCACATGGTGATATCAACAGTTGTTGAATGTCTGTCATGACCATAGCAGAATTAGATGTTAAACTTTTTAAATGAATAAAAAAAATGTCATTAAATTTTAGGACACCCTTGACAGACATTCAAGAACTGTTGATATAATCGTGTGAAGAAAATTAAACAATATATTTCTACTGGAGAAATGTTTTATTTATTTAGGCCCAAAAAAAATGTTTTCCTATGAAAACTGCAAAAACACTTGCATTTACTAGAGTTCCCACCTTAATTTTATTGACATATCCCTTAATTATTTACTAGAACATAAATATTTTATCTATTCGGGTCAAAGTAATGAGCTGTGTTCAACTAGTAAGCACACATTTTTTTTTTTTTTTTAAATCACTCTTTTTCCCTGGTTCCGTAAGACCACTCTATAGGGATTTGATATTAAAAAGAACATCTACGTCTACTTTCAAATAAAACAAACCCAACTTAAGATAGCTCTCCTTTTTTAGAATAAGTTTTTCCCTGGTACTACGACCTACAACACACATTAAGCTCAAACACCCTACCCTTCACTAAACCCACCCCTATTTTTTTTGAAATTGGCAAGCGTCCAGACGAGAAGCCCTTGAAACTCACCCCTTACCCCTCTCCACAACCCAATTTTATCCTTCCCCACCCAGACCTGATCCCAGCAAACCGACACCAAACCGGGTCAATATCTGCACAGTCGGGCTTGTAATGGTTTCATATCCCTACATGCCCTACCCTCTCCCCAATACTCCACCAGTGCCTCTCTAAGCCCACCTCTACTTCCCCATTCTGTAGCCGTGATGCTCAAACCCCTGGAATTTGATCAAGTAGGGGCCCTCCTTTATTTATTTACCTAGCCGACGTAACATCTAAAGCTCTTATTGAAAACGCTCTTCGGCCAAATTTATTGCGTAGGACCAAAAAGATCCATATCAAAAGCTTGCATTTTGTTTAAATACTGAATACGCATACATGTGTTATTTTGTTTTAACAGTAAATTTTATAATTATTGGTAGGACAAATTTGATTTGTCTGTGGTCTAGATTAAAAATGAGACACATTTCAAAAGTCGTACTTCATTAGAGTATTCTTTTTAGCACCACGCCTTAGTAACCATTTGGGTTATACGCCTATATACTAATCTCACTAATGACTTAGGGATTAGGAAGGTTTTTGCTTGGAAGTATAATAGAAAATCATTTAGGAAATATAATCCTCATTGCACCCGACTGGGATCGAATACCGATCCCCCTGTCTTCAGCTGTCTACTCCAACACGAGCGTCGCACGTTAGACCACGTGGCCACCGAAGCGGGTATCAGAATAAACGAAACGGTGCACCACACAGGGCTTTTATGACTTTTATCTTAAAATAAACATTATTATTATTATTATTATTATTATTATTATTATTATTATTATTATTATTATTACTAACACCAAGTCTTACTACTCGTTCGGGTTATACGCACTTACGCTAATGTGTAATGGTAGAGTGATTGTGAGATGAAATGGAGGACCTACAGTTTAACGTGGGATCCGAACCACGGTGGAGGCTTGGCATTCCACACATTCACAAGTTGTGATTAATACACGTCTTGTCAAAGGTGAAGGAAGGGTTTGTAAATCAGATACATCTGTGCCGGGACCGAGGATTGAGCCCAGGACCCTAGCACAGAAGTCTGACACCTTACCCCTAGACCGCCAGGTCACCCTAAAATAAACATTGATTAAAAACTCATGAGATTTGTAAAACGATATAATAGGTCTATACTTTGATGTAGAAACATTGCACAAAGATCATAAATGATATTATATAGAATGTTACTTAATCTATGGCATTAGAAACTAGAAACACTTTTAGAGAAAAATTGAGAAAAGAGAAACATATTTGTTTAACTAATAGCATAATAATTAAAGTCATTTTCAAAGAGCTGAATTAAAAAGTGTGTATATTTGATTATAGCTTAGAAATTATTGGTTTTATAAAAATATATTTCAAATAAAATATTGTTATCTTTACTATTACTTCAATTTTACACTGATATGTAATTTTGTATCTCAAATAGTTGCGGAGAAATGATAAAAATTGGAAAATGTCCCTTACAAAATGTACCCTCAAAGTAATTTTCATGAAAAAATGAGAATTGCCATCTTATTTATAGTAATAAACAGTGTCTAGATACAAAATTCGATTAAAACCGTCAGAGTGAGTTTTGAGAAAATCCATTTTTTTCTCTTTTTGTCCTTCGATAAACTACCCTTAATTTTAGTGTTAGATGTATAATTCCAGTAGTCCCTTGGTGGGATCTTATGAAAACCCCAGATTCCAAGTTTGAGCCTAATCGGTAAAATAGTTTCGGCTCTATCCTGAGGTACAGACAGACAGACGGTATCGCGAAAAACATTTTTTTTGTTTAGGGGGGTCATGGAACGTCGAAATTTATCAAAATATCGAGTTATATTTTTTTGACGATCACAATATTTTATCTCCAAAGTATCAAGAGGAAGTAAAAATGGAGATATTTACTTAAAACTCGTCAGATGTGTGAAACAATATAATATACATTATTCCATCTTATCTCAAAGAGTCGCGGGGATGTGATTAAAACTGGAAACTGCTGATGACGGGGATATTGAAGTTGGAATCCTCGTCGTGTCTATTGAGTGTGGTTTTTTTCCTAAATAGTCTCCCCAATTCCTTTCCACGCAAATGTGGGTATATTACCTGTAAAATTATTCCTTTATAGTCCTTACCTCATTATAGTAATTAATAAAATATATATACGTATATACATGAACAGGTATAAGACACGAGTATAAAACAAATAAAAAACATGGGCGTAGTAGTTTTACTAATCGTCAAAAATCAACCTATTCCTGAATCGGTTTATATCCAAGCAGCTGTTAGTAAGTATTGTTAGTAATACATTAATAATTATTCTATTTCTAGCGTTCGAGATTAAAGAATACTAACTGTTGCATTATATTATTTTATAGCATGTTTTGATGACATGTCTGACTAGCTACACAATTACTGGATCTGTTAGAAATACATGACTGCTCACTCAACAAATTTCTAAAGTGCATATGCCAAGTAAGATAATTAAACTATAGCTTACCTGTTAATTTGTTGGAAACTGTTTGATATTTTCTCTCCACTACTTGCAAACTCATTTAAGCAGCGCTGTATCGCCAACAACAGACACAGTTTACTCAATTAGTACGGAACATTTTGTAATCCGTATGCTCGTGGTTCGTTACAGTTGAATCATTGAAATACCATATTTTATACTTCCATGGTACATTTAACGGAGTCTTGTGATTAAACCATCTGTAAGTTTATGGGAAAATGGTGAAAACGCGTACACAATTTCAAGTTTGATAAACGGAGCTAATATTGGCATTTGGAAATATACTTGAAAATAAATATTTATATTAAAGGTGTGAGAAGTCCACTTGAACGACTCTAAACGAAGTCGAGTCAAATAATATATTAAATATTCCCGAAGCTCAATCGAAGTTCAAATAATTGGTAAAAATGGTTTTATACTAAATACAAATACTACATTGTTCACATTTATTTAGATAGCTTACAAAAAATTATGTAAACTTGTTTTATTTATATAATATATATAATCCAAAATGTATATATTAAGCTACTGTTACACCCTATTGCTAAATTACCACAAATTTTAGTCATAAATTAAAAACTAAAATTAAATTAAATCCTAAACATACAATTTGTACTTTGGAATAAAAATAATTCTATAAAAGAAATTTCTTTATAACTGTGAGTCAAATTATGTTTTATTTTTTGCCGAATGATGCCCCTAATAGATAATCATGTGTCAGATTATCTGCACTGTATACTACTAATGCCAAGCTGAAATACTCACATATTTTAACTAATGGGAAAATTATTATAAAGATAAGATATAGAAAATATACAAGCAGTTGCGTTGATGTTTAAAGGAATACACTTTAGAGAAAAAAAAATCTTGATATATCAGGCAGGGATTCAAATCGTGGCCATCGCATGACTGGCAAAACAGACCAGACAATGTTAACGCCTTATTCCATCTGACCACCATGTAAGTTCTAGGTTTATTTAATTTATTTACTGACCAAAACTAGTGAATACGTGGTGTCGTATCCCTCAGGTATGGGAACTCAAGGTGGGGAACTATTGGATTCGTTTCAACACCAAATCCTTGTTAGGAACCTCAGGTCTTGAAGAAATACTCAGATGTTAGCAAGTAGAGATTAGTGTTCAGACACTTTTATAAGTTAAGAACAAAAGTATATTACAAGTTTTTGGTTCACGTGAAGAGTAATCCAGACCTTACTTATACATACATTCAGTATGACAAAATGAGCCAGAGAGCCTCGAAAATTAGATATCAGGGGTTTATATACCCTCCCTGTTTATCTCTGGAAGCTTCTAGCTACGCAGTACAAATGGTGCAAACAACAGTTCTGAGAGGAACATGTGACTGGGGTGATTTCCACTGTTTACATATTTTGGACTTTAAGAAGTCACAATATTGTTTCTCACTAAGGAAATACGTAGAAAGCAATTATACCACGCAGTTCCTAAATTACTATAGTCTGTATGACTTAAGCTTTACTTTAAATATATAGTCTAACTCCACTTCGTTACAACCTTTTTTGTATTGCGTCACTATTACAATAAGTGTAACATTAACATATTAAATACCTTTATTTACCTGTTGGTATTATGATTATTGCTCTAAGGGATTATATTAATTGACTAACCCCCTAGCTATATGACAGTGGTCTAGGGCGTACTGGCTACAGTAAAATATTGATTGCCGGGGACAGGAAATTTTAAGAATGAATCCAAAACGGAGCTTTCCTATATGGTTTTGCCTTCTTCCTTCACAGAGATGAGCGAAAAAATCCTCTAAATTCTTTGTTACTCATCTTTTTACCCCGTTTAGTATATTATGCACAATCTTACGAGTAGGTAGTAGACTACTTAGCGTGTACACATTTCAAATATTTAACATAAAACTTTCAAAAACAAGCTTTGCGTAGCTTTAACCAATTAAAATGAGGTGGAAGGAGACGCGAGAAAAGGCCAGTCATTTTGAAGCTTTTGTATCAAAACTTTTTTTTTTCCAAAATAAATACAATATTGCTACATTAGAAATATAGAGTTTAATTCTCATCCCATGATAATATCAACAATACTTGAATATCTGTCAAGGATGTCCTGGAATTTAATTACAACTATTTCATTTCATTTAAAAAGTTTTTCATCTAATGCCGCTATGCTTATGACAGGTTTTCAACAAATGTTGATATCATCGTGTGAAGAAAACTACTACCGGGTCAATAATTTATTTATTTTGGCCAACAAATTTGTTTTGATGTAAGAACTATCAAAACGATAGCTTTACTTGAATCCTCTTACTTTTCACCTTAATCTGAGGGAAGGCCTATCTTTTAATCTATATAATAAATATAAAGGAAAAATAAAGAGAAAATTCACACAATAATAAGGTATATTTTAATCAGGCACAAAAAACATAAGTGTGATAATTTTACAACATTAAACTTAATTTTATTTTCCTCTTGACCTTTCTCCTTAGTGATTATATTTTTATTTATAAAGATTGGCACTTATATTAGTCTCTTTGAATTTCCCTTACTTACCAGTGACCCAGTTTTACCTCTGTTCTCTAGATGTAAGACATCGCGTGCCCACCATATTTCACGGTAATGTTGATCTTACATACGAGCACCCTTGTTACCTCTCAAGTCTTTCCCTCTTTATCTTACCTAAAGAACCGATAATAACTTCTCTCTGGACACCATCTAGGGGAAGGACACGTAAATCTTCCTACCTCCTTACAACCCTAACTCCCACATCTAAGCCTTATTAATTTAAGGCCGTGGTTTTCGACCTACTAACCGAATACCGCCCGTTAAATTAACGTATTTGAGCAACATACAACTATGTGCCATTTTCACACGTTTGTGTTTATATTTCTCACTTAAGGTGGAGGATGCATGGAACGCGACAAATACAAATATTTTTTGCAGTTTTTGTAGCAAAACTATTTTGATAAAAATAAATCAAATATTGCTCCAGCAGAAACACAGAGTTTAATTTTATTCACAAGGTGTTATCAACAGCTGTTGAATATCTTTCATGAGCATAATGGCTTTAGATGAGAAAAATTCTAATGAAGAGAAAAATTTGTCATTACATTTCAGAACACCCTTGACAGATATTCAACAACTGTTGATGTCACCGTGTGAAGAAAATTAGACTCTATGTCTTTACTTGAGAAGTATTTGATTTATTTTTAGTAAAAAAAATTTTTTTGATATAAAAACTGCAAAAAATCAGTGGTCTTTTTTCGTCTCCCCTTGACTTCCACCTTAAGGGTGCTTTATGGAAGAGCACTTAGACGAGTTGCAGACGTTTAGAAATCCCTAATTATTTATGAAGTTGCTCGATATTTCTTATTTTATTTTCAGAAAAATATAGGTAAAAGTTCTGATCAAATAAATAGTTTAAATTTTAATCTTAATTGTTTTTAAAAAATATTTGAGAATCTTCATAAAACCCTATACATAAATCCCAAATTATCTTTAAATAGTATATTATTAACTTATCAAAATATGTCTTTGTTTAATAGAGGAAGGCTAGATTTGGTTTCTAACCCTTTGCTTTAATTTAAGATGTACAAATCTTTATGTAAAGCGTATCTAAGCTTTTTTTTTTAAATCCAAATAAACAATTTAAATTTTTTAATTGGTTAAAAACATGTTGAGAATTTTCGCCTGCATTTAGTAGAAAATGATATTAAAAAATACTAAACAAATTCTTAAATAATGTGGGATTTATAAACATCTGCAAAGCGTTTTAGTGCCCTACCATGTAGCGCCCTTAACGACATTACCTACCTGTGACGTAATGAATGGAAAGTCAAGGTAGGATTTGCTTTGATAATATATATAGGTTTTATTCTTCGATTTTGAAACACATAAGATTGAATTAAAACCATAAATACTTTAATATCTTTAAAATTACTCTTTCATTGTCACAATACATATATATTAATCTTGAGGTATTTTTTGTATAAAATTGTCTACATCTCAAGCTATATTTTTAGTCGCGAAAATGTTCAGTAGGAATCTTTCTGCCAGGTCGTAGATTAAAAAATTCCGTGAAAGCATATGTTTCTCTAGAATTAAAACAAGAAAAATCTTATTTTGAAATCTAGGCTAATGTGGTCGATGCTCAAATAGCATAGTGAGTGTGTATACACGTCAGTGGAAGAGGGGAAGTGTTACCAGCAGATAGACAAGAGGCCTAACAGGGTGAACTGAAAATCTTCTCCCCTATTTTTATATTTCTTACACATCCATCTAAGTGTGATAGTGCTTAGACTGCTGAGGTGCGTCAAATTAAGACCCAACTCACTTCTCAAAGTAGATTTGAATTTATCAAGTAAACAACGTCTTCAATAATCAACTCTTTTTAAATCGTAGTGGGTAAAAATTCACGATTCCACTGAATGTCATACATTCAAGCTATAATTATAATATTTATTTTGAACCATATTTAATATAACTATATATCTTAAGTATGTAATACATCTAGAACCAGACGTCACATCATGGTGTGGTAAATTTGAGTATATATTATAAAATTGTAGTATTGAGAGCCATGGGAATGAGGTTTGTGAGGATCATGTTAGCTGTCACGAGGAGAAACAAGATTAGGACTGAAGTTATTCGGGAAAGAGTGGGAATACATGAGATAGTAGAGGAAGCCAGACGAGATGGTATGGTCATATAATTAAGTTGGAAAAAAAGAGGATGCCAAAGAAAATTATGGAAGTGAGCCATGTAGGAAAAAACCCACAAGGAAGGCCAAGAAGGAGATGGGAATATCAGATAGCAGAAAGTGTTTAAGTGAGAGGAGAAGAATGAAAGCAATTATAGGAGAAAAGTGTTGGAAGGCTCGAGGAAGATGAAGGCATTTTACTAAACCAACCCGGCCATAGGCTGGAAACAGATGATGAGGACGATGATGGTGTTGAGAGTGCTGAACTAGTTTTATCAAATTTTTAAAAAAACACCACAAACTTAAAATATACGTATTTTAAAATAGAAAATATCCTATTGAAATAATACAAATATTGCTGTTTTCAACTGTAGAACACAAATACCTCACTTTGATACATTTTCAAGCTCAAAAGGAAATTTGTATATGTTATCCCGTTTATTCAGCCGTACTTTAAAACGCTCCCTTCTTACGTGCTCCAGACAATATACCTTGTCCGGATTATTAGCATAACATGCTTACAGTTATAAATAGGGGGTGAAAAAGGCAGAACATGAGAGAGATATCATTCACATTTGTTTGTAGAACGAGAGAGAGAGAGTGGGAAACCACCAAGGAAAAACTACGTCGGTACACCTGGCTTGATTTCGAACCCCACCTTCACCTCACTGGCAAAAAAAAGATAATAGTAGATAAACAGACACCTTTTATTCGCGTGCTCAACGATGCTGGATGTTTAGAGAAAGAAACGCAAACTGTTTTAGAGTAAGCTAATTGATTACATCTGTGACAGCATATTATCTTGCAGCGGGCTTGTATCTACTTATTGACTAGCACCACGAACACACACGCAAGTAGCACATTTATTTATAAGAAACCCCTGGATTCGAACTAGGATTCTCTAAATTAGGAATTAGATGAATTCAACTGGAAATAAGGGTATGGGGAACCTCCCAACTAGAGTTAACAGTAATCTATAATAATTGTGTTAATTTTTTATGCATTCTTTTTCATGAATTTTTTCACTATAAACGGTCAAATTTTCATAAAAAGGGTATTTTTTGTGGTACAAATAATTTACGGACAATCTTGATATAATTTAACTTTATTATTAATGTTATTTTTAGGTGTGTGTGTGTGTTTGTGTGTGTTGTGTGTGTGAAGATTCGAAACTTTGACTTGGCATGGAAACAAACATCAGCTTCGCCTTTGCTTTGACAAAAAAAAAACATCTGGCTTCGACAATTATGAATCATTGCCAATAATTGTAATTTCTTGCCATTTTGAACTGTTATACACAGTACAAGACAATATTAATATGGAAAAATATCTTAAGTAATTAAATTAATTGTAAGTTTATTTGTCACAATTAAATAAAATATTACAAATAATTGTGCAATAAAAACATTTTCCAAGTAATTTAAGTGCATAAAGTTATACAAATAACAAACATTTAATATTTTTTCAAGCACAAAACCACAAACAAAAATATTCTAGCTTCAATTCTTCTTCGAGAATATTTCATATATTCAATTCGAGTTAACTACGAATTGAAAATTGTATTTCGCACACTCCTAATTATTTTAGAGATATTGATAGTTTATATCAAAAGCGACAGCTACAGTAGTTTTAGTAAATGAAATAATTTTAATAGATACAGCTGACTATAAAAAAAATATTCTCTTAGTGTTGTGACAATTAGGGCCATTATGATATATACCTATTAGAAAACACATAATTTAAAAGTAAATAAATCATAAGTGTAATATTGGTTTTAAAGTTGACATTTTTGTTTTATTATATAGAAAATACAAGGCATGGAAGGGGACTTAGGATAGTACCAGTCTTCCCTCCCTCTAAATAAATGCAGGGAGGGTTCTAGCCCCACAACTCTCTCTACCCCATTTCACCACCACCCTCCCACTACTATGGTTCCAAAGTCCTTGCCATAGGCAAATAATTGGTCAAATACTCTTAAACATTTGACTAACTATGAATATGGACTTTAACGAGGTGTTTTGAGAACATATGTGCCAAGAAGATATAAATAAGACCATCATCGGTCCCGGTTGTTTTCCCAGGACGCGGGCCAACACTTCATATGTGCAGGGGGAAACAGTTCCTTAACAACCACTGTTTTTATGCTAGTCCTCTCCATGATACTTTGTTAAATATTCCACATATTAGCACCACTTCTTACTACCAGTTTCGGTTGTACAAGTATTTATTAATTACGCTAGTAGCCGCTACAGTGACCACATGGTCTAACGCGCTACTCTCGCAGTGACTATATTGCCGATGACGGTGAGATTGAGGTACAAATTTCGGT
This sequence comes from Timema bartmani, assembly GCA_902151455.1. Taxonomy (NCBI): domain Eukaryota; kingdom Metazoa; phylum Arthropoda; class Insecta; order Phasmatodea; family Timematidae; genus Timema; species Timema bartmani. The sequence goes on along the minus strand of CABFWB010000081.1, from coordinate 221,065 downwards.
CAAATGTATTGAGTTTTATCAAAATTGTTTTCCGCTTTTTCTCCACGAAAATGCGTGTACACTTCGCATAAATATAACCTTCCTAGCCCCTAAAGCCATTAGCGTAGTTAGTAAGTCTTACATAAGCGTATAGCCCGAACGGGTAGTAAGATGCAGTGCTGAACTAAAAAAAAAACTAGTGTTTTAAGAAAGAGAAAAGTTGAACTGGGAGAAAAGTGAATCACATTTGCGTGGATGGGAGGGAAAAATATTTAGGAGAATTTTCCCTTACTGCCGTCGACAGGGATTTGAACTCAGATCTCCCCGTCATTACCAGTCTAGTCTACTGCGACAGGGATGCCTTGGATGGGTTGGCAACCTGTTTGATATAGTGGACAGAACGGGTTAAAAAAAATTTAAAGCCAGTTTAGGAAAAATATCGAGAGAAAAATTTAAAATTTACATCTCTTTTTAAACACAATAATGATTGTTTTCCAAATCTTTTGCAAGCCATATAAAATTGGTCTGTAGGCTCAATCCGGACTGCCGGCAAAGGTTGCTGACCGCTGTCTTAGACCATACGATCACCGAAGCAGGTCAAAATTGGTATGTTCCGAGAACGAATTCATTTCCTGATAGTTTTGTGAAAAAAGGCACTACGTGGTATTCGACATAAGGAGATATTTCTTTTTGTCTTATACTATAGGTGACATATTTGTGAGCCACCTTATTTCAGCAAACAAATAATAATCAAAATTAATAAGATAAGGTAGTAAAGGATCCAACTCTCAAAATTTAAATAAATATAAATTTAGTAAAAAAAATCTTTTTTTTAATTTATTCGTTTTCATTTCAACTTATAGTAGGGAGCTTTGGTTGGAAGAAATTTTGAGTAAATACAAACATAATTTGTGTGGTCCACATTAATTAAAATGTACTGTTATTATTTTTGTTTTATATGTAGGCCTATTGATACTATCCATAAAAATTGATGATTAATGTATTAGTAGGTGAAATTATATCCAATTACTTTTCTAGGCACCGATAAGTTTCTTTCAATGAAAATTAAGTTGTAACTTAACTCATTAAAATTTTTACACCCTCACATACTTTGTAATTTTGTAAAGTACTTATTATTCAAATTGAGATCTATTGATTGTTTTTATTTGCATGTAAGAATTTTAATTGCTTATCAACTTATTAACTTTCACATTGTCCATAATTCAGTTTGTGTATGTGTAAGTTTTAATCGTAAATTTTCGAAATAATTTGAATTAAAATAAATGGTACGGCGCACCGCACAGTCTTTCTCTCTCTTTCTATAAACTCGTAAGATTTCTGAACGGAATAATGTACATTGTATCATCACCACTCCACATAAGAACACGCATAAAATAATATACAATGATATAGAATCAATGAGAAAAGAG
>CABFWB010000081.1:163729-219100 GCA_902151455.1 Timema bartmani | reverse complement strand
CCCTTAAAGCCATTTTGCCGAAATATTGAGAGTAGCCATTTTGTTTGGAATATTTATTAACGTTCATAAATGAAATTTAATCAAAATCGTTAGAGCCGATTTTGAGAAAATCGACTTTTTCTCTTTTTTCCCTTCAGTAAACTACCCTTAATTTTAGGGCTAGATATCCAATTCCAAAAATACCTTGGGGCAACCCTATGAAAACTCTAGATATCAAGTCTTAGCTCAATCGGTAAAATAGTTTAGGCTCTAGTTGGAGGTACAGACAGACAGACAGACAGACGGAAATCCAAAAATCACTTTTTCTGATTCAGGGAGTCATGAAACGTCAAGATTCATCAAAATCTCGAGTTCGATTTTTTTGACGATCACCATACTTTTTCTACCTGTAAGATAGAGAGAAAGTAAAAATACAGCCAATCATATTCTTTGGTGACGATCTGTTAATTATTAAAGACACTAAATACGCCCTTCAAATATCAGTTTTTAAGCTGTAGAAAATTTGCAGGTATTATAATATGATAATATTTATATCAAAAACAAAATTAATAGAATCTATGCATCAGAACCAATTAGAACAAAAATAGTATTTAACAAAACAGTAGAACAGGTTAGACATTTTACTTATCTAGGGAACAACATTAGATACAACAGTAACAAATATATTGATAACAAGCTGCATAAATATAAGATGATATGTGGCACGATTAATAGGCCTATTAAGGCAGCCGCCTCCATCAGCGAGAAAGTATCAATCGCTGTCAGACCACACAGCTTAATACATTATGGTCTCTCTAAGCTTATCCTTTTGACCTCCACACACAACCATCCTTTGTTATGATAATAAGAAAGGAGGGAAATAAAACTACAAAATTAATTATCTCAAGATGAAGAGAAAATCTCGCTGCTATTTCTCACATATATTATAATTTTATGTTGTGAGTTTATAAAAAAAATAGCGGTATTTGTTAGAGGAATACTAAATCTAGAGCCCTTTTTCAGCAAGCCTAGTATCATAGCTCCACAAATATGTTTAAAAAGGGATTTAGATTGAGCTAATGTCACATTAACACACATTTTATTACAATAATAAAACTCAAACTATCAGGTTGTTTAGTAAAAAGAACCCTGTTGGAATCTTTCAACTTTATTTTGGCGCAAGCCATATTTTGAAATAACGTATCGTAGAATTAAATATAGCATTCGAGCTGAACGTCTGCCTTGCAATTTCTTGCTTACCGAGGCGGTCCCCATAAAACCCACTTTTCAAAGTCAAGATTCATCAAAATGATGAAGTAGAAAATGTTCACGAATACAATACTTTCTCTAATTTAGAAAGTAAAAGTACGAATATATTACTTCTTTTTATATATACGTTTCTTTCCTGTTATTATTTTTTGGATAACTTGAGGGTTAGGCCATTCTCGTCACGAAACTAGAGATAAAGTGTGTGACCCTAAACGTAAGTCCGCATTCATACACAAAATCGTGCAACTCGTGTTTATAGACAATGTTCCACGATTGTCTATGGTTAGAAGGGGAACAAATGGGGTGCTCTTCAACTCCCTATAGACCAAAATCGCAGGTCTATGGTCTCCCATCCGAGATGGGAAACTTGAGAAAAGTTGCGCTACATTTCGTAATGTGGACGTGTGATAGACAAAAACCATTCAGTCTCAGCTTGCCAGACTGAGAGAAGCTGGTATGGTTTATCTAAATCTTGTTTCTACCTTTGACATTTTGCTTCCAACCATCTGAAACAATTCTTCAAAGTCTGAGGTAGTTAAACGAGTAAAATTTCTAAAACCTGAACCATATTCTAGTTTCAATCTTTCTAGAAGATTGATCCAAAAATAGGGCCATCAGAAAAAAGCTTTCATGACCACCAACGTTTTCTTTTGAACTTTTTCTGGTGATCATTTACTATGATTACCTACCGCACAAGCAGCGATGCCACGTCAATCTTGGTGTTGCGGAGAATAAATGGAGGTGCGGACTGCGGAAAAATGACAAAAGTTGAAAGACCACCTTTATATTTGTTCGCGATTGTCTATAGACAAAATCCGTGATCTGTATATAGACAGTCGCGCGAGTTTGTTTATGAGTATGGACAAGCCTTAACGTGTTTACCGGAATGGGCACTTATATATGAGGGCTAAGGGGAAGGTGGTGGAGGGGTGGGGAAGAGGTGAGAAGCTTGTCATTCATTTCTGGCCTTGACAGTGAAGTTACCATGACATTCGAGAGGAGGGGAAATTGCCTTGTCTGGGTTTGAACGAGGTCTTCTTGAGGGTATTTTTAGAAGACGCGTGAAGATCTAGGTCATTTACTAGATTTGAAATAGTCACGTGACGCAAACATTGACCTCATGACGCTGGTAAGAACCAAACAGGAGGATTTTTTCCCCAAGAATTAATTCTAAGATCGGCAATATTTTGAGTAATACACTTCAAAAAGTTAAGCATTAATAAATTGCCTTATAACTTATTGCAAATATTTAATTGTTTTTACTTCTCATGTAGCAAAAGTATTGTAATCCTAAATTTTTAATGATTTTACCTCAAAAATGTAATGAATTCTGTACACCTCAATAGAATGTCTAGTATTAAATTTCAGCTCCAAACATAAATAATTACTTTAACTCAACAATGGCATGAAAAAAAAGCATAAAATAGTAAGTTTGACCCCTTATAACTCGTGAGCTGTAATGAGTTGAAATAATTGAATCGGTCTTTAAAGTCGACCTCAATGGCCTTGGGGTAAAGTTCTCGCTTCAGAACCCGATGTTGGTGGGTTCAAACCTAATCGGGCTAGACAGATTTTGGTTTGATAGATAAAAATCCGAAATACAGCTTCCTTTGGAGGGGAAGTGAAGCCGTCTGTCCTGTGTCAATTGTTGCATGTAAAAGAACCCTGGAAGGTGTGTGAAAATTCTTTTCCTGGCAAAAATATTATGTGCTTCTACTCTCGCTCATAGATATTCTCATATGCTGATATAATCATTAGGTTCGTAAAGTGCACGTTAAATACCATTAATAAATACTAAAAATAAACACTATTTAAAATTATAAATAGACACTTGTTAAAATTGTGCAATCAAATTTTGATTTTTGAATAATCTTAATGCTATTATTATCATCACCGCGTCTTACTACCAGTCTGGCTTGTACGCACTTACGCTAATGTGCAATCGTGGGGTGATTGTGAGATGAAATGGAGGACCTTACAGTTTAACGTGGAATCCGAACCACGGTGGAGACCTGGCATTCCTCACATTCACAAGTTGTGATTAATACACGTCTTGTAAGAGGTGAAGGAAGGTTTTTGCAATCAGATAAATCTGTGCCGGGACCGCAGATTGAACCCCGGATCCTCAGTACAGAAGTCTGACACCTTACCCCTAGAACACCAGGTCACCTATGACCCTTTATGCTAAACGTAGATTACATGAGGATGCATTTATTTTCAATCCGCCCTTCCTAATCCACACCGTACGAGTGAAAATAAACGTTGATTGCCCAGTATGTTAGTATGGCGATGGAAAGAAATATTTATTGGTGCATCATTATAATACACTAATTGTAGGTATATTTCAACGATTAATCTAAAATCTATAAAATTGAAATAAATAAACTAAATATTAAATTTTATATTAGAGTTGGCTCAGTGGCAGCGTGCTCAATTGACGTAATTCACGTCCCCATTGCCCACCAGGGCTACCCGCCATTATTGCATTAGTTGGGTTTGGGATGGCAAAGGTAAATCTTAGACAAAACGTACTGGCGTTTGCTTACAGGGGTAGTGTGAAACCATTTATAAAAACCTCCCTTAGTAGTGGGAATCTACAATAGTTAAGCTGGAAAGGGTTGCGTTGGGAGGGGAAAGTTATTGCTTTTGAAGAAATTGCTTATAAATTAATATTATATTCATCAGAATGCAAGAGTTTACGTGTTAAAGACTTTTCATTACATATCCCTTTTTTTTAAGTTTATTTTGTAAAGTGCTTGTTATATTTAGTCGTGTGCATTGATTACGAGTTCCTTCTCAAATTTTTAAACATATATAAAAAAAATGTCATATTGTAAAAATTTTAGATACATTTTGATATTTTTATGTAATCAAATTACGAAGCCCTGGTTATAGCAATAAAATGCATTGTCCCTATTTTGACCTATGTAATAACTACGCTAGTAGTTTTGGGAATTAGGAAAATTATATTTAGAGGAAGTGTACCAGCATTTGCTTGGAGGTAAAGTGGAAAACCATTTTATAAAAAAAAACCTATTTAGTACTCCCAACTGAGACTCAAACCTCGATCTACTCGTATTCAGCAGGCCAGTCTAGTGACACCTTAAACCATTCGCCCATTGAAGCGTGTCAGACGATTGCTGGTGACCTTTGAATTCCCCTTCTTCATCACGGAGCCTCAGACAAGTCTAAAAGTTTCGGACAAATGGATGTACAATAAAACACGTTGCAATTTCTATGGTGATGGGGAATATATTATAGACCTGCTTTCCTTGCCTCGTCAGCCCTTAAATATAGTTTACAGGGTGAAAGGGAGTGGGTTGGAGGAGGGGGTATAAGGGAATCGGGGAGGAAGCCAAACTTTTTCCTGCTAATTATTCCACGTACACGAATTGAGGCTTCCCAAAATGGAAGCTCATTACTCTGATAAGGCTAAATAAATATTCATATAGCCCGCATATTTCACCAGAATTAATTAATGGTACCATTTTTATATTGTGGCTTATTAATGATACAGAAATAGTTATTTTTTGTGTGTATTTAGCGTTTAATTTGAGAACTTTTTGATTTTATATCGTCACACTAATTAGAATGTATTTTTTTATGCTAGTGAAATCCATGTCAGTGGGCGCATAAAGAAAATGCAAAGTACGTCTAGTGATTTTTGTCGCTGGCGAGGAGTTTTGGGCTCGAACACCAACTGATGTATTGAGGGTATTTTTCATTTAAAGGTTTTTCACTCTATCTCCACTCAATTCTGGGTAAATTACCTCTAAATAATACCTTCCTGATGATTTCTAATCCTACATAACACACACACACAAAAACATACACATATATATATATGAACATATATTCCTAGAGCCCGAACGGGAAATGAGATAAAATCCTATATATTATTTCTGTTATCAACATACCTTTTTCTCAACTAATAAAATGCCTACAGCGATGAATAAGGTATCAGTGGATAGGATCTTTTACCGAATTCTGACATAGCATACAAAGTTTGCGTTAAAACACATTTGTTTAGAATTTAAGTGAAAAGGAAAATCTAACAATATTTTTATATCAATTACCGAAAATGACAAACAAAAAAATTCAAGATGATTGCATTCTGATATCAAATATTGTATACAAAGAGGTAAAGCATAAGACTAAAACATTTTTTTTGGGGGGGAGTAGAAGGTTGAATGTGCGAAAGTTTCGCAAGGGTTTACTAGTAAAAAATTAATTATGTTAATATTAGAACGCCTGATTCGGTGGCCGTGGGGTCTTAGGTTTCACTCTTGCAATAGTCCAGCGACAGGGATATCGGGGCTCGAATACTTGTCGGTTGTAGTGAGGGTGGCTTTTTTTTTTAAATGGTTTCCCCCTCTTCTTTCACGCAAATACTTGTTCACTTCCTCTAAAATTCAATCTTCCCAATTCCTAGCCCATTAGCTTAATTAGTACTTGAGCGTATAGCCTAAACTGGTAGTAAGACGCAGTGCTAAATAAATAAATACTGGAAACGTTTATGCTTTGCTAAAATAAAAGGCGTATTAGATAATTAAAAATAACATGAACAGGTGGCTACAGGAATAAAATCCCCAACATTGTATTTTCTGCTTTAATGCCGATGGAGTGGTTGGTGCTCAATTCTAAGCCAGGTATTTTATTTTTTCCCTAATTAGTTTACCCACGTTTCCTCTATGCAAATAGGGATACATTTACTGTAAACTCTTAACTACTTATTTCATATCCCCATTAGTGATCCAAAATGAGATGGAGGTAATGATGAGTAGAGGTAATAACGTGATGATGACTTACATACCATAAACTAATCACAATATATTGTTTTGATGATCAAGTCTAGTAGATTAGAGTGAGAGTGATATGCAACGCGAATGGGAGAATCTAGAACCGTGTCCAGGGTATTGACTGGTAAGCCCATAGGGCAGAGACCATTGGGAAGACCTAGACACAGATGGGAGGATAGCATTAGAATGTACCTGAAAGAGATAGAGTGTAATGAGGGAGGTGGACTAGATAGAGTTATTTCAAGATAGGGATAGGGTGTAATGAGGTGGACTGGATATAGCTAGTTCAAGAAAGGTATAGGGTGTGATGAGGTTGACTGGATGGAACTAGCTCAAGAGAGATATAAGGTGTAATAAGGTAAACTGAATAGAACTAGCTCAAGAAAGGGATAGGGTGTAATGAGGTGGGCTGAATAGAACTAGCTCAAGAAAGGGATAGGGTGTAATGAGGTGGGCTGGATAGAACTAGCTCAAGAAAGGGATAGGGTGTAATGAGGTGGACTGGATAGAACTAGCTCAAGATAGGGTTAGTTGGTGTACTTTTGTAAGTGTGACAATGAACTTTTTATTTCCAAATGTCATTGAGTAAGTAAGTAAATAATTAAGTAATTATTATTGTAAATATGTTGACAATATATACAGGCAGTAAGGCGTATATTGACGGAAAATAATATGAATAAATGTTTAAATTATGTTTGAATTTAGCTTGGTAAACACCTCCTTAATCTGACCCAGAAAGATTTGTTTTGTTTTCATAAATCACCAAAAAAAGGGAGGGAATCCCTCATATTATAAAGGTCGGTGAGTTTGGGGGCAAAGTATGATTGCATGTCGGCACGTCATCATAGGCTTGTAGTTTTGAAGGGATGGTAAGTAAGGGGGGATTACAATTGAAGGGGTGTGGGGGACCTAACGACAAAGTTTCGCTTTAAATGAACAGTGTAGAAAAGGGTTGAGGGGGCTACAAGGGGGAGGGGGTTGTCTTACACGATATGTATTGTGTTGAAGCTTGATACAGTTAATCCTTTTCATATAATAATAGCTCAAAAGAAAGTAGAATATACCACTATAATAGCTGTGTCGTGATTGTAATTCGTTCTATTGTTGATAAATATTGTGGTAAAGCGTGTTATCCGCCATTTTATTTTTTAAAATTATTTAATAAAACTTTTACAAAATATTCCTATACTATTTTTAAAGTGGTATACAGACCTAAACCAAAAGTAAATATTTATTTCTCTTACGTTTTTATTGTATCTTATAAACATTGGGGGATTATCTATTTGGATAATGTCTTTACAAGAAATTGTGGTCAAGATTTATCTAAAGCATATACATATTTTTTAGTAGTTTAAGCCCGCTTCTGTCCCGCATGGTCTAACGAGATACTCTCGCAATAGACTAGACTGTGGATGCGAGGGAGAACGAGGCTATAATCTCAGACGGGTGTACTGAGGATGGTTTTCCACTCTCCTCCATGCCAATGCGGGCTCACTTCCCATAAATATAACCTCCATAATCCTTAAAACCATTAGCGTAATTAATACATAAAGGTATAAACCAAACGGGTAATAAGACGTGGTGCTAAGAAGTAAATAGTTAAGATAAAAATGTGTATTTTGGATTAAAGTCTAAATTGGTGTTCGGAGTAAAGGTACCATTCACTTCCCTCCTTCAAGTTATGTCAACGGAGAGGAAATGCCTCAATGCAGCGATACAAGTACTTAAAACAAAGAGCAACCATAACAAATCAACCACAAGGTACCATCATACCTTAAAAACTCTACCTCCCAAAATCCTATGAAGAAGGAAATAGTTTCCAACCCCAGAACAAGCGTCATTATTTAACATACATACATACATACATACATACATAGATACCTAATCACGCCGTTTCCTTAAGAGTTAAGCAAGAAACTGTGACTATAGCTAAAAAAAACTCCGTCCTTAAATCCATCCTCACTAACTTTCTCCACACTTAACTATCCTTGCATACTCCCTTCACTTCAACAACATCCGTACACCGAGTTATGCATGCTCTTTTATTCTTAAAACTCTTAATGTTTTTCTTTGTTACACATTCATCTACAACATTTAGCCACGTCTTACATAATCTACCCCTTCCTTTTGATACACACACTCTACCTTCAAATATTTGCATCGTTACTTGATCCACACTCATCCTCTCCAAAATGCCTTTATCAATCACAGAAGCTTTTAATTTAAAGAAACGGTGATTCACCTTAAATAATATCATTAAGGAAACAAGGAAGAGATTGCTGAGAAGACACATTTGGATATCTATGCTGTATGGTTACAAGAGTTTAACAAAAGATACTGCAGATAATAAAATATTAAATGTATTTAAAATGCGATGCAATAGGAAGATGCTGAAAGTGAATTGGGTTGTTAAAATTAGTAATGAAGAAGTTTCCATAAGAATAGCTGAAAATAAATTCTGTTGAAGATGTTAGTGAAAAAAAGAGATATACTATTCGGCTATATCTTGAGACATGAGAAACTGCTACCAACTATATTATAAGGATATGTGGAAGAGAGAAAGAAGCAGACAAAAAAAACAACAGACTACGCTTCATTGACAAAATAATTGATGATGTTGGTTGAAAGACATACCAGTAACTGAAGAGGAAAGCAGAAATAACAGAATGGAGAACTACTGCCAACCAATCTTCGGACTCTCATAAATATACATTTCATCGGTTAATTTATTATCACCCTAGTACCATTTGGAAAAGGGTTTGCTAAGGCAATCTTTAGAAAAAAATAGCAAAATCACCCTAGCTATTCCAAAACCAGCTTGACCCTTTTGCTAAGTCGAGGCAAGAGTAAATAACGCAACAGCCAAATGGCTTAACGCAGCTAGGCTGTGCGGTATGAGCATGCCCAGTAGAGATATGTAGTTCACCAGCAAATAGTTCAAATAGAATTATTCTTCCAGCTGAACTATTTGAACTAGTTTAACGTATTGAGGTGATCTTGTTAAAAGAAGCTGCACCAAAAAATCGCGATCCTCGAGATGATCTCGATCACAGAAACGAAGTGACAAAATAATTTCAAATAAAGCAGAGCTTCTACAATTCTTAGTAACTAGGAATTTTACGCTACTATATACAATAATGTTTGAGTTGAATGTAAGTTAACTCTTTGATAAATACCGTTGTCAAGCAAGCTCTCAACTCCACCACAGCTCAAAGTAATAAGTATCATTTTTCCAATTATTATTTGGCATTGGTCCAAATATATATATATATATATATATATATACCATTGGTATAGTTCTGAACTGGTGAACAACTGAGCTACAAGTTCATGTTGGCAAATGACTGAATTCCTATATGTGGTTCGTGAACGACTAAATTATTCAACTTCAAAATTGAACTTATCCGACCATTAATTAACTACTTAACTGAATGTGTAAGATATTAAATTAAAGGTAGTAGAGCAAAACAAATAACGCTAGTTATTGTTTAAATTTTCTATAACAACTTAATAGATAATTAATGTGAAATAGATAAGAGTTGAATTAAAAAAATGCCTACCAATGTTTTATACAATTCGGTATTCGTATTAAAAATGAAGATTTGATGTCGAGGCTAGAGTTGTAATAAAAGCGTACTAGGTCCAGAAAATAAATTAACGTTTTCATATTCAGTGCATAGCCGAGTTTTAGTGGTACAGGGGTGAAACAGTTTAGAGAAGACATTACACGTTAACTTTAATTCTTTATTCTAGTTTTCACATACAATATTATCCGAAGTAATTTCAAAATAAGTAATTAATGATAAAGTTGAACTGAGTCTAGATAATCCAGAACATTAATATGAAATGAGTGAATTATGGAGATAAAACTTTTGTGAATTTCTGTGCTTCCATTGTTCTAAAACATCGTATTAATTACCGAAGTTTCATATTCTTGGAAAAGTTTGCGCACTCTCTAAGAGGATTCTCCCTCCTTTTTCCACCTATATCCCCTACCCCCCACCAAACTTTCAACCCCCACATCTCCCTAAAACCGATAACATTTTAATATTCCTCACTGTATCAACTTACTTACTTTCAAAACCAACCCTTTTCATTCTTAAACCGCACAGTTGAATGTTGAAACTAATAAAACTAAACCAAACTTCCTCTAAAAACAATTACTTCTGTTATCAAAAGTGATTACAGTAACATTCTGTTCATACGATAATGTATTCCAAATTTTATTGCCAACTACGAAATTTCATCCCCCGTAGAATCTACAGCCCCCCTTATTTCCAAGATGCCAGTGAATTTAACCTTATCTTCTGCATTGTTAATTTTCCCATATGGGACGTGTGCCTAGTTTTAAATTTTTATAATTGCATTCAACACTTTACGAAATGTATAATTCTATTAGAAAAGTATTATATTCATCCCACATTGGTGGCCAATAGGTCTAAGGCGTTACTCTAGTGTTAGACTGATCTACTGAGAGTGTTTTTTCTGAATTGTTTCCCACTCTACTTGCACGCAAATGGTGGTAGATTACTACTGAAATTCTTCCTTCCTCACTCCTACTCCACTTAAAATAATAATTAGCATATATGCGTATAACCTGAACAGGTAGTAAGACGCGGTGATAAAAAAAATATTAAATTTAAATTGTACGAGTGAATCTACTTGAAAATGACTTTAAGAAAAAATTAATCTCTTAAAATGTTTACGGAAAAAATAAATGTTCTTAAGTTTTGGTATTTATGTAGATTCTCACAGTCAACATAAAACTTCCAGAAAATAATTATAAAAGTATTTATGCTGTTCTTATTTTAAATATCCTATATAAATATTTTGGAACTTATTAGTTTTAAAGGGAATATTATGGTTAAAACAACAACTCCTTATCCCCCACCCTTAACAATAATTTTTAAATGATTGAAGATAATTTAAATGTTATAAGTTTGCACATTATTGATTGGATCTGTATAATTATTTGTGATTGATTTAAGGAAACAACTTTTTACTTATTTCAAACAGCTAGTATTATTATTCTAAACAGTAGTGGCAGTGATAAAATATGAACTAAATTACTTAAGCAGCAAAAATGGCACGCTTAGTAATCTTTTACTTGAACTGAAGCCACTACAAGTAAATTAAACTACTGGCTACGCTAATTGGCTATCCACTGACTCTCATACAAAGGCTAGTACAGTTTTGCAACGTTGACATATTTTTCAGTATTCTCAGTAAATAGCATAACAAATAAATAGTTTTAAATGTATTAAATTTCAAATAATAGTAGTAGAAACATCTATTTTTTTTAAATGAGCCAAATTTCTAATACTAGCACAATACACCAGCTTAACATTAGTTTCTGTTACTAATTATTAAAAATTCCTTTAAAATGTTTTGGAAAGTTTTAGCTATGTTTATTTGCCACAGAAGAAGAACATGCAATCCCTCACTTTGCTTGACACCACGACACAGACGACCTTGAAACAAGCGCATTAATTAGACAATCTTGCATGGCAGACATGTACACACTTTAAAACACGTTAAAGAAAGTTATGTTATTAATGCCGTATTACATTTTTACGAGATGTAAGATACGTACCAATTTTAATTTAGCCACTGACTACACATGCACATGCATGACACGCACACACAAGAAGTAGATTAAAACTATAGTTGGTAAACTATAACATTATATAAAAAGAGTGGTGCAGCAATAAGTTGCACCTTAAAATAATTGTTAACCGTTTGATACAAATATTAATTAAATCTATATTCACTTAACATACATTGACATAAATTTTAGACAATACCCAACATTTTTAGCAGATATAGTACTTGATTGTAAAAAAAATACGCCAAGTCTCATTTTATTTTTATTTTTAAGGCATAAAATATCTACAACACTAGGTCATATTAATATTTATACATCAATTGTAGCCCATTTTGGGGAAAGATTAGCAGGTACTTCTGTATCGTTCCCCACGGCACACTTGAATGTACTAATCATACATCCTTTCCATGGAGTCTCTTTTCATGTCCCGTTGATATGAGATGATGGTGATAGTGGGAATGAGGGTGTGGAAATAGTATAAATAACCAAACCTTGGCAAACTTTGGGGTGGTTCCACTTTATGAAAATATTCCCAAGGTACCAGCCGGGAATAAACTCGGGACCCTAAGGCTTGTAGCCAGGTACACTAACCACTACACCACAAGGCTGTTAAATTAAAAGTGATTTGACATATATTTTTCTGAATCTCACACTTCAATTTACACGGCTTAGGTGCGAAGTAGCTTTTATCTTTTGATCTTATGTTATTAATAACCAGCATATTTCAAGATACTCTAAATTACCTAAGGGATAAATTTTTTCTTGAAATATATAATCAAGTTATAGGTCAAGCAAGAAGAAAGAGCCATTTTTTGCCTAAGGAGATGAAACATGTTGGAGTATTTCTTGCCGAGTGTAAAATCTCGCCAGTAAAAAACAACATAAATTATCCCGCCAAATACATGATATATAATAATCTTTCTTTCAAGAAATAGTGAAATAAAAAAAAATTCACCACGTCTTATCACTCATCTGATTCATACAAGTTTTTTAATTACGCTAATGGGTTAAGAAAGAGGAAGACATAATTTAGAAGAAATCTACCCAAATTTTCATGGTGGGAAAGTTGAAAACATTTTAAGACAAAACAAATAAAGTAAAACCATTTTGGGATTTCATGAGTTTTACTGTAAAAATTGGGTTGGATGAACCTGAGATTTAGTCAACGTGCCTACCTACGCGGTCGTTACATTGAATTAAAATATTCTATAATAGTGTATGTAGAGTATCGTCTATTTTCTATTCTGAGGATCTGATTCTGTGGTATTAACTAATGTTAGAAAATTGGTATGAAGTATTTTACACACACTTCTTTGGCCGCATGGTCTAAGGCGCTATTCTAGCAATATACTAGACTGCCGATGACGGGTATTATGTGGTTCTATACGGGTAGGCTGCACTGAGGATGGTTTTCTCTAAATTGTTTATGACTCTCTCTCTACGCAAATATGGGTACACTTTATCTAATTTCAACCTTCCTTATACCCAAACAATTTGAATCACTAATACACAAGCGTACAGATAGATTGGGTAGCAGGACGTGGTGATAAAAAATATGTATTTTTTATTTTGTTATAGATATAGATATAGATAGACAACATATTAGATAATTTGAGCTTTAACTTTTGATACAAATTATTTACTTAGTTTATTTATTTTTGTGGAGCCAATGTAAGAAATAATCATTTAGGGGAAGGGGGCCAGGAACGAACTAAAACCTGCTTTCTTTTTTGTTGCCATTTTACTTATACACAAATTAACACCTTTATGTAATTGAGATGACCATATTCATGGTTGGTTCTTTCTCGATGATAAGTCCTCTTAAATAACTAATAGGTTATTTCTTTCTCCACTGTTCGATATTTTAAATCGACCCCATTGCGACTTAAATTAAGATTTAAGGTACCCTTGTAGACTTTTGAGTGAATTATAATGTGTGTATACAAATTTCTGTTCAAGTCTTATTTGTATCATACCTAATTATTGTTTATGTATCTAATATTTGCGTAGCGTTTTAATATTACAGAATTTCACAAGACCTGAATAATGGGTATTTAAAATCAAGACAATAGTTCTGCTTCACCCGGTATATCCAAAACTTGTATCTAATGATATATATTTTTGAGAAAATCAACGAGTTTATTCACTGTATAGGATAGTGCAGTCACACACCTTTTTATTGGCAGCGATTCCTCGTGTCACTTTCCAAAATTGGGTGGATGAGTTTAATTGCCTATTCAATTTTTTCAGGGGGAATATAAAATGTTTGAGCATTAAATGTTATTTTGTAACCTAAGCGGTATACTATACATAGAGAGGGTGGTTTCAAGTGATTTTTTTTAAAAGTCTAGACTGGTTTAGGGTTATGCTCAATAATATAAGTTACTTTTCGCTGCAGTGTAATGGATTCATTTGGACATGCCGTGCTTGTCAACACTTTAAAGCATGACACGAAGTTGCATGCCGATTTTCATCAATTGCAATCAATGTAGCCTACTAGTTACAAACAAAAACCTATTAGTTTTAATTTAGAGAATTTCAGATAAATACACAATTTTATTTTTATTTAATGAGATGTTAATTTACTATGTTTATTGGTCATAATATGAATTAATTATCTGCGTTGATTTATAAATGAATTTTCTATTATATAATTTATTCATCATTTAATGAGTTTTATATGTATATTAATTTTCTATTTCTCTCTACAAATCTGTTTGTTATAAACTATATTTTTAGAAAGAGGTCAACATTAATACATTTTTCCTTAAATGTTTTAAAATTAAGAAAATTTAATTTGTATTATTAAGACTATGGTATTGCTTAGGCGGAATGATAATCTTTAGGTTAAGAACTACTGGCTATGAGCTCTTTTTTAATGTAGCCCTACATTAAAACTGTGTTCAGGTTATTAACTGGCTCAAATCTGTACCAAGGCATACTTTAAAAAAACATATCAGATTAATAGATGCTTCTTAAAAGAACTTTAATATGTTTATTTTATAATCCTTCCTCCCTTATTTATTTTCTCTGAAATATGACACTCGTAAAAAATAGCGTTTTTCTTTGCCCACATTTTTGAGTATTGTCTATAGTAGTACTTACCTAACTTTCATCAATTGCCAGCCATTGCCTAACATACTCCTTCTAGCTCTTCATAGAAATAAAGAAACAAGTACCTGCGATATTATAAAGTATTAAAAAAATTTAGTTCCAACACAAATTTTAATAAATCTCTAGTGGTAATTTAAGCAAAGCCAAGGCAGAAGGAAATAAAGTCTTATAAAAGTCCATAAAGCTACGTCAAAATCTGTGTTATTTTAGTCATCAGTCTTACTAGTATCAAAATATAATTTATTATTAATAACACTCATTATCGCATCTTGCACCTCCTTAAATATTTTCTTTGCCCCTGAGGGTATGTGTACCACAGTTTGGTAAACACAAGTATAGAGCTTAAAATTGATAAGACAAGATATATATGCTTATATATGTTTTAAGTAAGTCAAACGTAGCGCTTTAATTTATGTCCTACGATTTTGGTTATCCCAGGCAGGATTATTGTATTGTAATTTAACATAATAAACTGCTCCCTGGAGTTTTAATTTTGGCAACCACCAAACTCAAACCAAATTATTTATTAGATGTATAGGCTTATACTATACCTAATTTAGATTGATAAAATATATATTTCTTCCAATTGAATAAATTACTAAAGACTCATTGCACGTATAAGGCAACGAATTCCGTTCTGGCCTTATTTTGGTATCAACACCATTATTAAAACTTAAAAATGTTTTAATTACAGATATAAGACTTTGAAGATGTGACTTGGTCTAGGTGAAGATGAATTTATTAATATTTGTATTTTCACTATATGGTTGGGAAACTTCAGTTACATTTATTTGTTTAATACATAAAAACTTAATGTGTATCACAATTTAATAAGTCGATCTGTGTTAAGTCTCTTACTAACTTGTAGTATTTTTGTAAATATTTATTTGGGGACTGATTATAGTCTTGTTTTCAGTTTAATTTATTTATAGTATACATTTCATGAAATTGAAATAATTATGGTATGAATAAATACACAATTGAAAGCTAATCTTTATACTATTTTTCTTGAGTTGGCTAACTTTTACTGACACACTTCAGTGAACGCATGGTCTAGGGCGTTACTCTAGCAGAAGACTAGTCTACCAATGACGAGACATCAAGGTTCGAATCTAAGTTGAGTGTACTGAGGGTAGTTTTCCCTAATTAAATTTCCACACTCCCTCAATGCAAATGCGGGTTCACGTTTCCTAAACATAACTTTCATAATCCCTTAAACAAATAGCGTAATTAGTGCATAAGAGTATTACCCAAATGGGTAGTAAGACGCGTTGTCAAAAAATTAATTTTTATCAATTCAGATAATAATGAGAAAACTATAGTTTACTAACCGCATCGGTGGGCATGCGGTTTCAGGTGTTAACCTCTTCTGGTCAGAGTTTTAATCCTGGGTGGTTGTATGAGGCGTAAGTTTCTACTTAATTATTTCCTACTCTCCCTCCATACAAATGTTGATACATTTATTCTAAAATCCTACCCTGCTTCTTCTCCCAACTCTAGTAGTTAAAATATTTGGGTAGCCCAGATGGGTACTAAAATGTAATACACACAAAACAAAATATGAATATTTGTGCAACAGGATATCATTCAGTAAAAAAGCACAAACACATTTAATTTTACTATTCATAAATAACACTATTCCAAGTATTTCTTTGAAGTAAATTTTCCTTAATTTATTTAGAATAATAAATAATTTCAGGAAACATTTAAAATGGTCCTTTGGCACCGAAACGAACTCTCAAGCTCTAATTACAGTTGATCGCGGAAAGTAAATCCACAGCAGAAGTTTAGGAGGGTTCCGGAAGAACAGGGGTAGGGCTTGGTTCTCTGGTGGAAGGGGGAGGTTTTATTTACACAAACCACCAGCGACATCTTCTCTAAGAGATGTATCAAGGGCTTGCGGTCCCAGAAGAGAGGAGGTCGATAGGTCTTGACTTGATCAATACCAGCAGGTGTAACTACTCACAAAGTAGGATATAGTACGCTTCTAATTTTGCTTCATACTGCCGTGCACTTGATAAGCTATATTAATGTTGCGATTTCAAATTCAGTAGGACTATAGTGTGCTGAAAATAGTGCGTGGATGCTAGACTATAGGTCAATTTGCATGTACTGTATATTTATCGTCTCAATAAATGTGTAAATAACGTCACTTTTAGAATAAATTGATGAAATTATCGTATACAATCGTGGATTTATTTATTTATGGTATTTAACTAACACTGTCTGAAACGTCTGGTTAGATCAGTACAAGAGAATTTCTTTGAACGGGTGTGAGAGGGCCTATAGCTTTTGTCAGGGAAGGTATTTTCATACAACTTACAAGCTTCCTTTACATGCTACAATAGATACGGGCTTTAATTCTCCTCCGAAGGAAGTTGTGCTATGGATTTTTATTGCACAAGAAAAATCTGTTGTCTCCAGTTAAGTTTGAACCCACGAACAACAGATCCTTAGGCGAGCACTTTACCTCCAGATCACCGGTGTTGACTATCTCCTGCATTTTATTAAAATTACTATCAGATTTAAATTCGTGTTTTTTTACGTCCATTAAACCTGAAATAGATGCTCACGATTGTGGGCCGGTAAAAAGATACTTTATTTAGTGAAAGTAACTTTTCGACACTCTACAATAATCAAATATTATTTGAGTGAGTATGCTAAACACGTGTACGCCATTGATATAAATGGTGGAAAACTGGGTGAAGGTGAACCACTATATTTTATTTCTAAATTCACAGTCAAACTATATAAAATATCTTGAGTATCATACTAATTCAATAACGCGAAAAGAGTTATATGATTTTATGAAACAATAAACCTTGAATATCGTCCGAAAGATAAAATTTGTTTGACATATGAACTCATTCAGTATTGTGTAGACTTATGTGTAATTAGCTTGTTTCAGTTTTAATAAAAAAACTATGATTAGTGAAATGTGTGTTACCTTCATTTCACAGAGATAAATTAACGACGGGGGGTTCAATGTTGTGTTTGTTGGGGAGTTAAGCTAGTATATGAGTCATGTAGGCCTACTGATATGATATGATATAATATAATATAATATAATATAATACAATACAATATAATATAATCAGTCTTCCGAAAGTGCACGTTAAATACATCAAATATAAAATAGGGGGTCTTAAGGTGTGGCAGAAGAGAGCACGATTAATTTTACAGTTTTTATAGCATTATATTTTTTGGTCAAAATAAATCAAATATTTCTCCAGTAGCAACATAGAGTTTGGTTTTCTGGAACCCAAGCTTTACTCATCATCGGCAAAACATATTACACTAGACTTACGTTTAATCTACACTCACGCCAATGCAATGCATTTCATTTACAAAATCTTTGTTTCTAAACGGTCTTATATTAAGCTCACAATAAAGGTATTAAAAGGACATTTAATTAGAAATAATAACTACACACCAAATAATTTTGTTTAATTTCATTGCTTGGTAAAATCACATTTACAGTATACAGTCACAAATCATACTTATACATTTAAAATATACGTATTTAATCTAAAAAAAAATAGGAAAAAAAATCACTCATATTAAAAAAACACATTAATCACACACATTATTTTAACTCTCACAATTTTTTCTTATGCACCGGTAATTATTGTTAAATAACTCTTTGCCTTCTAAGCATATATATATTTACAACGTTAAATATATTTACACAGAGAACATCTCACATCAAAGGTATTTACACGACATGTAACATATTATCTATATTTAGTAACCCCTAGGGAAGACCACTTATTTAAGTAAATATTAGTTGCTAGAGGGAGCGTTCAATTTGATATGCCAGTAAGAAGGAAATCTGATAATTAGTAACTGGAGTGGTAATTTGTTTGTCATAGCTGTAAGCACCAATGTTATAGTGTAAGTAAATAATAATATCTATGTTAGTGAGCTTGGTAGGAATTAAAAGAAAATATATAGTTTAAAACTCGCATTCATAATAAAAAGTTTGTCTTAGAATAAAGTCAAATTTAGTGGCAAAGTTTCTAATGTCTAAAATATAGACCTTGAAAGTATTTTCGTATCGATATTTTTTTAAGTTTTAAACTTAAAGATACTTAAGCCTATAAACAAATTGATACGATGGGTGTTGAAGAATAAAAATTACTCACTCTGTAAATATCAAACAATGTATATGTTACACCCCAATGATGAAACTGCCCATTTTATGACTTAGGTCAATTTCTGTCCATTTTCATGAACTGGCCTATGCTATTGACTATTTCACGAACTGGATAAAACTTGCATTAACCCTTGCATATGAACTTATTGTACAACCTAACTTAACGTAACCTTCAATTCTAAAACGATTAAATGTTAAATTAACTTAAAGATTAAATCTCAACTTCACTTGTCCGTTTCATGAAATGGGCAGAAACTTGTCCAATTCATAAATTGAGTAACGATTGGAGCTGCCCAGTTCATGAAATTGTCATTTTATGAATTGAGCACCATAAGCGATAGCAAATTCATGAACAGAACGAGTGTTTTTGCCCGATCAGTGTAATGGAGAAGCAAAATACCCAGTTCACGGAATGGGCATAAATTTGCCCAGTTCATGAAATGTCCATTTCTCTTTTGGGGTGTAACGTACACAATCGTCAAGTACATATTCCATAATATAATGCGAGAATACTTTATATTTAATCGACTTAAATTAGCAATCAAATTCAAATAATGACATTCCTTCTTCTGACTATCAAAATGATTTATAAAAAGGAAGGCATAGGATTGACAGTGTGACATTTACACACAGAATTACGACACATTTATGTATAAGCGTAATGTTTTCTTGTTTAGAAAAATCATTTCAGGAGAACGTTAATCTTTAACAACAGTTTGAAAACAAAATTTTATAACTGTTCAACAAACGTTATGTTAATAAGATATAGTAGGCCATATTTTATTCTTCCCAGTACTAATTGCATACGTTATGTCTAGTCTTATTTAAATAAAATAGGCGCAAAGAAAGTAAATGTAGTGTATATAATTCTACCAGTTCGACTATATAAGTTATTTGTTCATTAATAAGATAAATATATAATTTTATATACGGGTGACCTTATTCAATATTCCAAAAATCTTAAAAAATTACCATTTGGAATAGACAGCAAAACAGTAGTTAATATTAAAACTTTCTTGGGCTAAATTTAAATTAATCCTTTCTTCAAAATAAATCTCAAATAAAATTGGGCGAACAACGAAAAATAAAACCTCTGCTTTATCATTAGTGATTTTATAACAGATGACATAGTATTTTAATAGGTCTCTGTAAGTAAATGAGTAGGTAACATTCTATAATTTTAGATATAGTTGTAAGCAAAATTTTAACATAATATAAATATATATTTTACTAAAGCATTAGAAAACAATAATTTTTTTTATTTAGGTGTATATTATATTCTAGCCCATTAGCTATGTAGCACTAGTAAGATTGAATTTATTAGATTTCTGGAATCAAAAGCAAGTATAAGAAATTACTTGGGCTTTTTTTAAAAAAAGTGTTGGTAAATAAATGTTCAAGAGATAATATAGACAAATTTTGTAAGTTTATGCTGCCTATTGATTTTAATAAATATTTATAATAAGTCAATAAACTAGTTGTTAAAAATATTTTGACGCAACAAAATAACAGCTTGAACATATTTTTTTAAATGTGAACTTATATTTTTGACCATTTTAATTAAAATGTGCATGGAAGATTTAATATTATAAATTAGCTTAGTTATTATAAATATTTATTTTTATATGGAAATATTTTTAACTAGATCTTGAAGGATACTTTTAAAAATTAATTTATAGTAGCTTATTCATGTTTTGTAAAAATTTTAGGTGTTAGCTACTTAAATGGAGGGTTAGAGGGTTCAAGAAAATTTTAAATTAAATAAATTGATTCATAATATGTAATACATACACTTTTTGTGTTTTCATGACAATAACATTACATTAAAATAAATGTATACTTATTTACACCTTGTTAGACCTACTTGTATATAGGGTCTACTATACATAGTAGTGGATTTTATTTTGTATCTTTATTTATGGTGCTTGCTTCTAAGGGAATCTTTTTTGGTCTAAGATAAGGCATAAAAATAGTAATATTTGTGATCATGATAATCATCTATATTTAACAGCGAGGTGTTAAACCAGTTAAAACTGTGTATTTTCTATGTCACCTATTAATATAACCAGCCCTGTGTCTTGAATATGTACGTTAAAATATAATGACTCAAATAAATTTTACGTCAGAAATAAGTTTGAATCAACGAGCATAGTAAGAAAAGAGTTGACAAATGAACGTTGTGTTTATGCAACAAAGAGAGTTGTTTGACAAATAATAGAACAAAAAACATCAATTTGAACAATTTAACTAGGTCATGGTGGTGCTATAGCATTTAAAAACAAGGTTTATAATTTAAAAAAAATAATTCTGAAACAAGATTTCCTGTCAAAATAATTCCATTTGATATAAAGCAACGCTATCAACATTGGTTTGGAAAATCTATTATGTTTTTGAGTTCACAATCAAAAGTCTACCTTAAACTACACTTTTTTTTTCAATTTTGATTGTTCTTACGCCATTGATATACATTTTTATATGACCTAACTTATATTTATATTTTATTTCACCCTACAAAGCATCTGTTTTTGTATAGATAATTATCTGAGGGAACATTTGAAAAAAGTTTTTCTTTCTTCCATGTATATCACGAAAAATGAAACTATTTTAGATCATTTTAAAATTTAATGACATTTTTATAAATTTATATTTTACTTTCGACTAGGGATGTGCGAAGCTTTGAAATTTCGACTTGGATTTGAAATAAACTTTTGCTTTGTCTTCGCTTCGAAATAAATTCACGCTTCGAAACCTCGCCAATAAAAATATTGACGGTTAGAATACTCCATTTATGTTCAATTATAGCCATTTTGTTCTGTTTTGTGCATTACAAATTAATATTTATATGGAAAAGATCTGATTAAATTGAATTGAATTTTGTTATAGTACCTTGATTTATCAGATTAAAACAAAATATTTACAAACAATTGTGCAATAAAACATTTTCCAATTAATTTAAATGCATAAAGTAATATAATTAACCACAATATAATATTTTTTCAATCATAAAACAAATTAAAGAAAATATTTAAACTTATATTCAGCTTCGAGAATATTTAATATATTCGATTCGAGTTTGCTTCGAATTGAAAAAGTGGATCGACCACACCCCTAATTTTTAAAATTGAATATCAAGGAGTAATTAAGACGATAAATACAGACTTAATAACCACAAAAAGTCAAGATGTATTAATAACGCGAAATGTTTACAAAAATATGTATAAAATCAACACCGAAAACAACCACTTTTTAAGAATGTGTATTGTTCTCTTTAATGATTATAAAAACCTGATCATTTAAATAAATCTTAGATATTGAAAAATTTCTATTATATATGTATATTTCATGTCTGTGAATATTTTAGTTTTACCGTTTAAATGAATTGTTTATGTATTTGAGAATACAAACAGATTTAAAGTTATTTCTTAGGTATTATTTCTTTCTTTTCCTAGCAATATCTTTTAGTAGAAACGCTTCTTAACATGATATATCTTTTATATTAATCATTAATATTCTCACATCTTTACAATTCAACAAATCTAGATAATGACAAAACATTTATTATTTGGTTTCTTCAAACTGTAATGAATTTTTAACAAAATTGTGAAAACCTACATGTAAAAATTATGTTTTAATTTTTACGGTTTAGTTCGTATAAACAAAAATGTTACGTGGAAGATTAAACACATTTTTGATGTGTAGCTTTAAAATTAGTTGTCACTCTTCGTGTACAGTTATAAGGAGACCCGTTTCAATATATTATTTTATGACTTCAACATATTTTTCATTGGGTACATTCATATTTAAACACTTATTGAACCAAATTTATCACAATCATTAGCTGATATATTTTGTATTTCAGCCTAACATTTTGTAAAACTCAATACTCATTAGCAATGATATGGTTCCCTCACTTCACATATCACAAATACATCAATATTCAATTGATTTAACATTTATCATACATATATATTTGTTATTTTATATTAACATGTATAGACTCTAATATAGGTATTTCTAAAGTTTTATAGTACACACTACATTTTTATTTAATATATACATTAGTTTTATATAAAAAAAAACAGTCACAAAATGGTGTCTGTAACTACAACACTCGTTTACCTTATTTCTTTGGTATAAATATACAAGTATATAGTTAATTCTCTTTCCAAAAATATAAAACAGCTTCACTGGGATAAGAACGTTTCTGACAATAGCATTAGGTAGTAACATTTTAATAATATACATCTTTTTGGGGATAATTTCAAAATATATAAAATACACAGCAGTAAAGAGTTTAGTACAATATACGTATACAACTCTGACATTAAAATAATATAAATATTTGTGCTATTTACCATTAATTTAAATCATGTACAATTATGTACAAATTATCTTCTAAACATAGCATTGACTAGAACTTGTTAAAAGAATGTTTCAACCTAAACATACGTCATGTGTTATTAACTTTATTCTTAAGATGTATTTATACTTTGCCTTGTTTAGTAATCTAGTTTAAAATGCATTAATATAATTGATGTCTAGTTATGTAGAGGGAATAAAGGAGTGGTGATGTCAAACAATATTTTTTTTCCCCAATAGAGAGCGTTAATAATTTCATATGATCTATTTTTAGGTATTAAATAATTCTTTTTTTAAATTGTTAAAAAATATATTTTGTTCTGAAAAAGAATACAATTTTTTTTCCTAAATTGGATGTAAATTTTTGCCCTAATATTGTATTCGTAAAAAAAATTGGGAACAGATGAACTAGTTAAAATACTTGTTTAAAAATTGTATTACTAAAATGATAATAATACATTATATTATATAAATAATCGGAATAAGATAATATCTTATCAATATGATATTTTAAATAAATTTGTGTTATTAAATATTTTTATTCAAATAAAATAATAAAAGAGATCAAAAATAGTTATTACTTTAAAAATGAAAACACAAGTATGGTAGCACTTTAAAATATATTTATATTTTTAATGTGTTTTGTTAAACATAACATTTTTCAAAGAAACAATGCCAAAGCTTTGTCGCATTTTATAATTTTGTGCACAGTTGAATAATAATATTTATGTTTTGTAGATTTAAAATATAGTTTGAATTTTAGACATTTTAATTGAATCTTTTACTATTGCTTCATATGTCTGTATTGAATATGGTTGCATAAATTACATATATTACAAGAATAAATGAGTCAATTAAAGCTAATCTTGGTAATCTGTGCTTTTTTTATTCAAATGATAAAATTATGTTTATTGATTTTTATTTTTTCTATTTTATAGATGGATTAACTTGAGTGAAGTTATTAAAATACGGGACTAAATTTAGAATTTACTTCAAATAAAACCACTTCATTTGTATTCATACCCCAAGACTACTGCATATTGACATAACAATTACATGACCCATAATCACCCATGAGATGGCGTATCTCATGGGTGCTTGACTGAGTCTAAGAAAAAACTTAGATCTACTGGCCTTTTAATGTCATAATTCTTTTCAATATATTGAAGAAAAAAAACGTTGTTAATACTTGAAAAATTAGTTACACAACTAGATTTTTCTACTTTATTAACAATAGTTTGTTTCAATTTTACGTGTTATTTGAATTAAAATTTTATCTTGTTTAACTTTTAAGGATGTTGAATAAATTGATTATACCCAAGTATTTTGTATTGGTGAATTTTATCTTTCTGACTTAAAATATATATTTATTTCAATTAAATTGTTTTTTTACTGTAAATGCTATCATCTATACAAACAAAAATCAATGAAATGTGACATACACTTAATTTCAAACTAATAAAAGCGTGAGAAAATAAAATAAAGATAACATCAACGTTGTTTTAAATTTTCCGAAGAATTATAATAGGAATTAATTTTTTTTTAAACATAGTAAATTATACTACTGTTGCTCTTCTTAAGTGAAAAATATCCGTTGTGTGGAAATAAGTTGTGAATTGTATATAGCTTATTTATTACTTATTTGGCACAAAGATATATTACAAAACTTAGCGTGCTTGTCTAAGGATGTAGCAAGAATAATAATTAAATGACTCGCAGTTGATCATATAATAATTCTCCAAGTGCTGACTGAAAGTCAAACATTATTTTGAAGCTCAAGAATTTGTCAAAATAAACTCTTAAATTAAATGTTTTTGTTTTTCCTGAAGGTAGTAAGTACCTCTATTAATATTATGCAATTAAATAGTTACAAAATAAATTATATTTAGAAGCAAGAATCATTAATTAAAACTATTTGTGTTCTACATTTAATTCACTGAAAATAATTATATTTTTTCGAAAAATCAAATTATACCTATCATCTATTTAGAAAGAACTTTCAATTTCTAGTTAAATTATTATAGCCCTTTTTAACATTTAGTTATAGTTTATTTTATATTTTATTAATTAATTGACTTTTTTAATGTAAAAAACTGGCAAATATTTTTAGACATAGCTATACTAACTCAATTAAACCAATTATAATAATATTCTAAAATTTGGTAGCATAAGAAAACTACCCTCTTTTTTTAATGTGTTCTATTTAGTGATGATAAAAAATTTCAATGTTATTAATACTATTCTGAGAGTATATAGATATTATATATTGTCTTAAATTATGTCAGTTTAATAAAAAAATATTTTTTCTATTACAAATATTATTTTTACATATCATGCTAAAGTTTCAGTACAAATGAAGTAATCCTTATAGCCTGGTAAAAAAATAAACATGGGAAAGAATACTTAGTTTTTAAACTTTAACGCTTAAACACAATGATATTTCATGTGGTTAAATTTGATTAGATATTAGGTTTTCAAGAATAAACGTATAAATAAGTTAATAATAAAAAAAAATAGAAAATCTACCTAAGTGAATTAAATGATCATAAATTTTATCTGAAAAGGGTAAAAAAAATCTATGCCCGGTAATGAAACTAGAACTCAAACTTAATTCTGCTAGTGACTTTTGTTTACTGAGAGGATGCAAGTCATGTGTTATAATTCCAACTGAGAGAAGAATACAATGGTCGTTTTAACGAACTCATTGTGATGCTATTACATCCTTCCTAACCAAATTCTTGTTAGTTAATTCAAAGGATGTTAATATTTCAAGTAAATTGCTCATCTAATGAGCCATTCTGCCCCTAAACATTGTTTCGTTAGAGGACGCTTATATCAAGGACAAACCAAATAAAAAAATTTGATTACTAAATACTTATTTTGGCAATTTTTCAAATCATCTCTAATGAGAAACTTTTGTTCACTCATTTTAAAACTCATTAAATTAATTATTTACTAATTAGATAATCTAAGGGAGTAGAAGAGAGCTAGGCAAAATGTATCATAAAGATGTGCTATCTTACTGAAACATGTTTGATTGAGTAAAATTTTAAAGTTTTAGGAAGAAGCAAGACTTTGATATCAGATAGAGTAAATACCTTATACATCTTGTGCCAAACACTGTGGGGAATACTAATTAAGGATGGTATATGCTAGAGCTCCGAAAAGCGTTGGAAGATTTTAAAAATCCAACATAATCTAAGAAGCGGTTTGATTTTCTTTGATATTTTTTTCAACAAAATCCAAGTGAAAATTGTCAGCCAGTTTCTAACTACTTAAAATGCTTAAATTTTAGGTTTAAAATCTTTTAAAAAAATCAATGACTCTTTAAGCTTAAAAAGTTTTTACTTCTGAGATAAAATAAAAAGGTTAGAAACTTAGATACATCCTATCTTTATCAAATAAATTCATGTTTATATGGGATCACAACAGAAAAATTTTAAAATTAAGTTTTTTATAGTGTTTTATGAGGATTTGTCCTCATTATTTTTAAAATCCTTGAAACATTTAATCTAAACCTGTTAACTGGTCAGAAAAATTGCCTGAATTTTGGGGAAAACAATATTTTAAAATATCAAAACACTTCATAAATAATCTGGAATTTCTAAACGTCTGCAACTATTCTCCATGCACTCCAAAATAGCACCATTAAGGGCTAACAAATCAGTGAAATAATCAAAACACTTTTTGAACATTTATAACGCCCTATACTGACTGTAGATTTGTATCCTAGCTTAAGTCTGGGATGAGAAACCATATGTGAAAGAAAATTAATTAATTCTAATATTAATATAATTAAAGTCTGCCCTATTAGGGGTCGGGGCTAGGAGCATTTGATTGGTTGTTAACTGTACAAATAACCAGCTCAAGTTTCGGCCTAGATCTGCTTCCTTCTGCCGTTTTTTAAATGATTATTATTTTTCATGGAGATTATACATTTCAGCCAAGTTGAGTAACAGAACATAGCTTTTAGACAGTTTATTGTGACTGGTTGATACACTAATTGTGTACTCGTATGTATTTACCACTAAGCATATAAGATACAAAAAAATTCCCCCATTTTTGAAGAAAATCCTAATTAAAGTTGAGAATATAAGTAATTGTTGTCTCAGTTTGAGCTAAAAGCTTTGCTCTGTGTCTATAACATTGCTTTAATTGACGATTTTCCAGAAAAATAAATAAGCCGTTAAGTGAACTATTATAAAAGAGCACATGACTCATTAAAAAAAAAGTTCCTTTGGTAAAATTAGGATAACACATTTTAAAGATTATATTGTTTAATAAACTATAGGTTTGCAATTTAATTAGAGATACACATTTTGGCGATACAATAATAAAACATATTATAGATAGGGCACATTTTATATATATAATCGAGTACATATAGTAACAGCGGGAAGGGGAAGAGTTGAGAATTTGTCAGTGATTTCCTATTGGGAAATAGCAATTCATACTCTACGTCAAATTTTCATTTTCTGATTTCCATATATATTTTTTCCACGTATTGATGAAAAAAATCAGATGATTTAAAAAAAAATGCATTAAAAATATGAAAAATGTGAAGTTAAAATATTTTTAATTCAGTTTAGTGCTACTAATTTACCATTTTTTAATAGTGTTATTTGTAATTTTCTTTAAAATCTCAGGGCCTGACTCGGAACAAGAGATTAATATTCCGTAAGACATTAACTCTACCATGAAATTTTATTTTGTTCCATAGTTTAGTTTTTACAAGTATGTCATATTTTTATCGAGAATATTTTTTAGATATCAACTTTGATATTATTTTATTTTACCTAATTTAATTAAAAAGTATATTTATAAAGAAATAGACTAGCAAGGTTTGATAGTACTACGTTTGTAAACATTAATGTAAAGCCCTATAATTACGTCATATTGCTCGACAAATTAAGCGTTTTCAGTTATATTAATCACAAATTTGACAGAAATTATATTAAGTCTCACTTTAAAAAGCGTTCTTAAAAAATATATATAATGTAAAGGTGAGCATTCTTCACAGAACAATAGAAGTTTAAAAATCAAATACCCATGCAATAGGAACACGACCACATTTTTGTACGCAGTTCTTCAGTAAAAACACAAAAACAAACGCTCTCAAATAGTGTGTTTTTTTTTACTTACTACATTCAAAGAATTAATTGTACTCTGAAACAATAATCCTAACAGCATTGTCACATCACAGACTGCTTCCAAACTCACTTGATCGTCTCCTGTCGATGTGTTTCAAATAAGTCTCTGAGTAAATACTTCTGGTCCTCTCGTCGTAACGCAACGAGTGACGCCTTACGTCCAGAGCATCGAGGTCCGACGGAGGGCGCCGGCACAAGCTGCAAAATGCGCACTGGAGGGTGTTCTTGAAGGCTTCTCTGAAGTCTCGGTTGAAATAAGCGTAGATGAGAGGGTTGAGGGTGGAGTTGAAGTATCCGATCCAGAATACTAGAGCCACGACAATGTCAGGACAGAAGCACAGCACATCGCCACAGAGCGTCGTGATGACGTACCACAGGAAGAAGGGCAGCCAGCAGAGGATGAATGTCCCCATGATGATACCTAGCGTCCTCGCCGCCTTGTGCTCCCGCTTCATCTTGATGATGTTTCTATCTTTGGTAGGGGTGGAGTGGACGCCCATTTCCCCATGGTGCACCTCGTGGGCGGTCAGAGTCTTTGAAGACCCACCGCTAGAGCTGATGACGTCACCGTTGGTGTTGCCATACTCGCTGCTGTTGCGGTGGTGGCTCATGAGCATCGCGTTGCCCATGCGGGAGTGGAGCTGCTTCTCCTGACGGTTCGCTTCTTTGAAGATGGCGAGGTAGGTGAACACCATGATGGTGCATGGTATCCAGAAGGATATAGAAGACGACACCAAAACGTACACTTTGTTCACTTTAAAGTCGCATATATCCTGGTGTTTGTCCCTGAAAAGCTGATGTTCGTCAGTGGTGTACCACCCTAGAAATATCGGCACGAACGCGATGATCGCGGGGGCCACCCATGTGTGAACTAGCATGATGGCGACCACTCGTTTGGTCATGTTTATGGGGTATTTGAGTGGTTTCACGATCGCGTAGTAGCGGTCGACACTGATACAGCAAAGGTGGAGGATGGAAGCGGTTGAGAAATAAACGTCCATGGAGTTCCAGAAGTCACACATAAAGTACCCGAACATCCACTTGCCTGTTAACTGGACGCTAGCATTGAACGTCATGGCCAGCATGGCCACCAACATGTCCGCAAAAGCTAAAGACACCACGAAATAGTTCGTTATGATACGAAGTTTCCGGTGCCTCATCACACTTACAATCACTAAAAGATTCCCTAAAATGGCTGCGATTATGATGAAAATCATCGCGCTGGCCTTCAGTATGGTCGCAAGGACGTCCGTCCATTCTTGTTCCGGGTCTGTTGTTGGCAGGGGGCTGGTCGTGAAGTTCCCCCACAAGTAGTCGGAGATGCTGATAGGGGTAGTTATAGTCGTATGTGGGAGGGTGACTGGGAAAGTGAGGAGTTGCTGATGTCCTTCAGAAATTTTCACCGAGTTGGACGCCATCCCATAATATACCTTTAGGTGGATGGGTTTTGAAGGTTCTTGGTCAATTTTTAAGCACGTTTGGTTTGGTAGTTCTACTTCTCTTCAAAATATTCTTAGGTGAATGGGCCCAGCTCATCTATTTGGGATGAATCCACGGCCATCTGAAACAATATAAACAAGATAGCACTGTAGATTTTTGTAAAGAACAGTTTAATTTTAATTTTTAGATGAAATATGATTACATAGTCGTTATTGATTAGATTAAAATACCTTTCCTCTGAATTTTAATGTAGTTTTTATAATCTATCCTGGTACAACTCTAGTAAAGCATTGTTAAATTTGATAAAACCAAATGTTAGAAAGATTCACACAGTAAATATAATGCACTCATAGAAAATTGCAATTTAAGCAATTTTATGAAACAAGGAAAAAAATTCGTAAACACATACTTTCCCTTATAGTATATTTTTAAATACATTACGTGGTAAACATTTCTTTTTGTCGTAAAATAAACAAATGTATTCACTGTTATACTACTACTTACATTCTACTACAAGGTGATTTAATTTCAAGCTTCATTATTTAATTATTGCATTCTTTTATTAAAATAATAACATCTTACTAAGTATGGTTTTATATTATTTATGTGTGATTGATGATGGAAAATTGCGTCCTTACAGTTACAAAAGTTTCTGTAATTACTTTCAAATATTCATTTGTAAAGCTACATTTTCCAAAATGCCTCAATTGACATGTTTTATCAAGCAATACAATTAAAATAATAATAATGTTACAATTGGTTAATGTATACAATTGAAATTGGTTGTATGTGTTATTTAAACCCACCAGTGTACCACAACTACACTACAGTTATATTCGATGAGGTAATTTGATACATTATCACCTAGGCCCATCATCCACCAAAAAAACAAACCAAAGCAACTTGATAAATCGTGGTTGACGGGTCACTTACGATAATGTTGATGGTTTTCCATTCACACAAGAAACCTATAATGTCGAAAATGTCGTCCTTTTATAAGAAAGGACTTTGTGGGCTGCATCTACTTAAAAACTCGTGTAAAGGCCTGGAAACCTTTTTGGGTTCACCCTAATTTTGAAAAAAATGAATAGAAAAAAAAAGTGGTTTAAGATTTTAAGTGACTTTAGGGACCGTGATAAGCTTAAACAAACGTATGGGATGAGAAATGAAAGTTTTGAAGTGCTTGAACGACTCGTAGGTCCAACTATAAAGAAAAAGGATACCAGCTACCGCGAAGCAATCGGAGACCAAGCACCTGGTGACACCAGTTTGTTTTCCAGCAATTTATTTCTCAGCGCTCTAGTCGTATTCTCCTCGGTGGACGAGCGAAGTATAGTTTAAGTGCGAAAGTTTCTTAGATGATTGGTTGCTTGGTCGTAAGCAATTAATCGCTTGGGCTTGCTATCATCGGTGGACGATGGGCCTTATTATAGGTCCCCTATACGATCAGTCAGAATGTTAGTATCAATTACTACTTTACTAACACTCAGAGTCTGAATGATCGTGTTGGGCCCTATTATAGAACTAAAAGTATAAGTTAATATAATTATTTAAAGAAAAAAAATCACACCCATAAAAGTTTTTTACTAATAACTATAGATAGAACTGCTACCTCATAGAATATTAGTATAAACTACACGTTTTGAAAATATTTGGTGCAAAACCCATTATGTAATTTATATTAATTATTAATTTAAATCAAATTAACAATACAAAAATAATTTAAGGATATTGAATTTAGAACTACTAATAGAAATGTGTTTGGCCAGGTGTTCCAAAATATAAGTCTATTGTAGTTTTTTTAAACTTTAATTAGTAAAATATTATTGATAACTATCAAGCAGAGTAAAATCTTTAAGATGGTAGGTATATTATTTTGTGATCTTAGACACAAATTACAAATATTTGCTTGGACACGTAATTTTATTGAAATAAACAAGCCAAATTTCATTAACATTAAACGAAATAAATAACCAAGTGGATATGATTATTTGATATATTCATATAATGTATACATTATATTTACATTCAACACATTATTAATGTTGTGAAATCCAGAGGTCATGTTATTTTTTTCTACTATCGAACAAAGAATAAATACAAATCTTATTGGATTGTCATTGTCTTATAATATAGATTTAAACATAAAATACTGGTTGTAGAATTCATTAGAAAGGTTTGTAAAAGAGTATAAGATATATTTGTTTATTAAGGTGGCACTATATATATCAAGTTAATTGAAATCATCTATGAAAGGAGACATGGTACTGTACATAGAAATACACGTATAAAAAGTTTAAATTTTCAAAATTTTACAATGAGTTATTTAAAAAATATAGAATTTTTTTTAGTGGCCACCCACTACAAACACATCAATTTATAAAGCCTTTTATACCACACTAAGGATTTAATTAAATATGGAATATATTTTTTATATGTTTCCCCGTGCTAGATTCATTTATTATCTTCTAAAAATTTCATTTTAAAGAGGAATGAATAAAAGGCAGATAGTTTTTGTAAGATGCAAAT
Source organism: Timema bartmani (assembly GCA_902151455.1). Classification (NCBI taxonomy): domain Eukaryota; kingdom Metazoa; phylum Arthropoda; class Insecta; order Phasmatodea; family Timematidae; genus Timema; species Timema bartmani. The sequence goes on along the minus strand of CABFWB010000081.1, from coordinate 186,700 downwards.
CCTCATGGATTTAAAAAAACTTTATCCCTTTTACATCTAATTTTAATCAACTTTATCCAAGGATAAATTTATTTTGATTAAGTATAGAAGTGGAAACTCCCTGGGGCCGACTTTCTCGTCCAAAGTGCTAACGAGATGTTTAGAGTATTTCTTTTTCCCTTTTACTATATTTACCAAACTTGCGCTTTAACTTGATCTTAAACAGTATTTATTCACCTTTTTTAATAATAAGGTATAGAAGATTCTTTAAAACCAATATAGCTCTGTTCTGCTAATTAAATTTATCTGAAAATTAAACTACTACAAAGCCACACGGCTGACACACTCACCCACTCACTCACTCACTCACTCACTCACTCACTCACTCACTGACATTTATGTTTACACACTTACAGATGAGCTGTAAACTTGAAGTTTGGCAAACCTATAGCTTCTAGCCTGTAACCGACGGGAAAATTCCAAAAAGTTTTTAAAAAAAATGTTAACTCCCAAGAAAAATTCAAAATGGTGGAGCAAATTTAAAGACAGTGCGGACCTTTCTTTGATGGTCACTTGTGGGTAAACGGTAAGACCTATCAAAAAACGGATTGTACCAGCAGCTACGGATTTGGCGAGATAGAGCTAGATTTTTTGATTTTAGATAGATTTTGCACATTTTCCACAATTTTTTTAATTTTCTGACACATTTATGGGACAACTATATTAATAAAATTTGGCAGGCATATTGGCACCTCCAATTGCCATAAGCGTGCCAAATTCTCTGACTGGCGGTTTGGGGGCGAATCCCCCTACGAACAAAGCGAGTACCTATACATAATATGAATAAAGGCATACGGTTTTTAAAATGTTTGTTAACAATATTTTTTTTTTAGTTCCATGATAGTAAAAAATACTAGCTAAAATTTGTTTCTGCTCCTCAGTGTATGTGTCAAATATAATTGTTGAGCTAATGAAGGGATACTACCCTCAATATTTACAAACGCACCCTCGTTTCATTCATTTAATCTTAGGACAAGAAATTGGGATAACGTATTTTGAAATAAGTAATATACTTTTTAAATTTATATAATACAAAGATATTTATTTACTTTAACATACAAACTCTATTTATTTATATAAACGTGTTTTTAAAATATTTCTATATTGTCAAATAAATAAACAAAAACATATTTCTATTCGCTATAAGCGTAGTGGTAACTGACCGTGAGCAAAAGTTGTAAAAATGGCTAGAAGAAAAACTTAATTAAAAACAAATGATTTGTTTTTAAAGTGTTGACTGCTGAAAGTGACAACAAATCAAGCTAATCATATAGCTTGGCGAATGGATACATGAGAGAAGCTTTGGTAACTCTAGCTAGTTGTCAGCTACCACCACTTCTATAGTGAACGGACTATAATACAATTCCTAGTAAATTCTTGGAATGAAAATACAAATACAAATATATATATATATATATATATTTGTATTTTGTATATATATATATATATATATACACATATATAGTCCTTTATGTACTAGTCCTTCCTTAAGAATTCAATTTAATAGATTAATTTACAAATTTACCCTCATTTACCTAGATGTAAAAGTGTTGAAAATTATTCTTTTAATCAAAATACTATAATATTTATCTAAAATGATCTACTAAATGTATGAAAAATAGAGGTTAGTGAAAATAACGTTCGTCTGCAATAGTTATTTCCGATACTTTGCGATTTCTAACCAACTTTAAGACAGATGTGACCTATATAGTTTAATGATCTAACCATTAGTACTTTCATATACTTGAAGTATCCAACTGGAATTAAAATGACGAACACATCATTTGAAACACTACTAGCACTTTTGCACTTTAAAACCAGCCATAATGCACTTGATTTTTTTTAAATTCCACAAGATTGATAAAAAATAGACAAACGATATTATACTAATAGGTGGAAATTTGCTTACGTAATGATATAGCCTGGCACTGGGGTACACACTTCAAGTAAATATAATGTAGTATAAAAATCACATATGGCCATGGGAATTGAACCCAAGGTGTTGTTTTTCAACTACATTTAATATTTTATCAATGAAATTACCTTTGACAATGACATTTAACTCTGGATCTTCATGGTAAACTAAATAGGTATTTAGCTATTAAATATGACAATTTTTTGTTTTATTAGATTTTTAATTTTTTTTTTGTAGAATAGCGTCTTACTACGGTTATAGACTTATGTACTAGTTACAATAATGGTTTTAGGGATTAGGGTCGGTATATTTATATTAAGTACACCCGAATTTGCGTGAGGGAGAGTGTAAAACAGTATTGGGAAACCACCCTCAGTACACCCAACCATGATTCGAACCTCGATCTCCCCGTTATCGGTAGTTTAATCTGCTGGGAGAGTCGCGCGTTGGACCACGTGGCCACCAAAGTTGGTCTTTTTACTAGTTTTGCTTAAATAATAACATAAACTTTGGTACTCGTATCCCACACAAAGGCTTTCAAGGGGTACGAAATTTACATTTACAAATACATTAATTAAAGCAGATCAGGGCTTGATATCAAGAATTTTTGTATCACTTTTTATTTGTCTATTGTGACTTGGTTAACCTTATCACCAACGCTTTATTATAAATTGGGAATACCGTTTAGGCTTAGCAAGAAGCATTAAAAGCGGAATGTTGGCTAAGCCAAGACCTCTTAAGGGGTAGGTGAATAGTGAAATTTAGTGACAAACATCCCTGTATTAAAGTAATTTTGGGGAAATTGTGGCTACCACAGTTTTTAATACTTCTTTCATACAATATTCACACATAATATAAAATATTCTGCAAATGTTCCTTTCGGTTAAAAGTATCAATGTCCACAGTTTACTAGACTAAATATAGTATAGTTACATTTTGTCACTATTGAGATAAATATCGTAATTTTCTCATGTTTTTTTCCTATTTTCCTTCCAAGAACCTCTTAAGCAGCAGAATGTCAAGGTTATTAAATATCCATAAACCATATATTTGTAAGCTACTGAAGAAAATGTAATTAGTAACTTTAAATATATTCAATGTAAACATATTAATCTAACTTAAAGTACTTTTAAAAAACTATTTCTAACTCATATTATATAAATATAAGTCAAAAAATAAATAACTAATATACATATTATAATTATATGAGCTATTTATGGCTATGGGATTTTATTGAAAATATCAGACTATAAATTACTTAAGGTATATATACTTAGGGTATATATATACTTAGTGTATGTATATTATAATATATACTTAATGTATATATTATAATATATATACTTAGGGTATATATATATTAATATATATACCCTATATATAGGGTATATATATACCTTAGGTAATCTATAGTCTAATATTTTCAATAAAAACCCAACAACAAAATAGGAGCCTCTATATAACCTTTTTTTGGTCATCATAAAATAACAAAAACTATAGGTATTTTAAATAAAAAAGCTAACATTATTTCAATTTAAAATTTGACTGATTTAGAAACATTCGAAGATGTTTTATATTTATTGGTACCATTCGTTTACAATATCGCTTTCAATCTTACCTTTAGTGGTTCTATTATGACACAACTTATAATATAGGGCCATAGTGTAGTCTGACAAGGTAAGACTGTTGTCTTTTAGGATAAACGAAGTATATTATAAAACAAATTATTTTCATGCAATTACATTGAGGGTAATAAATTTACGCCTATTACAAAATATTAATGTATGCTATCACAGGCACTTATTACGTAAGAATTCATATTAAAGGACACCTTCTAATAAACGTTAGAAAGTGCTCAACGCAAACAAGTCAGGAAATTAAAGTTTATATGATTAGAAACTCTAGGTATATTCAATTATTATTATTATTAAATATGTAGTGTATTATTAAAATACTAAAGAAACCATAAAATTAGACCACATTTTATTAGCAAGACTGACTTCGACATGAGAGATTAAAGCTAGGTAATGAGAATTTTACTAACAATGGGGCTTCCAACAAATTATCAGATGAACGCTGTTGTTATTTCTTTAAACACATCCTTCTCTCATTATTTAGTTAGGTTACACAAATGAAATAAATGACAGCCAGTACTTGTAATAAATCTAAATATTAATCAAATCAAAGAGTATTTTAATATATATATTTTTTTTTTGTGGTGGTTGATATTTCTGTCTAGGTTCGATCACCCAGGCTCAAGATAACCTCCGAGGTCTGTATAAACCCCGTTCTTTCATTAATCTCTCTCTCCTTTCCTTGTTGCCTGGTGCATCGTCGCGTTTAATTCCAACAGCCTTCATTTCTTCCAATATCTCATTAACTTATTTCCTTATTCCATTTCACATTTCTCTACCCCCCAACTTTCACGTTCGGCGCCATTTTATAGCCCCCACCTCCCACCATCTACTCCTTGTAAAAGCTCAACTTATTTGGCTTCAAGAAAGAGCGAGGGTAAAAATAATAAAATATATATATAAGTTTGTCGCACAATGTTAACAATGTAAAAAATATGAACGGGTTCATTTAATATACCTAAAAATATTTTTTGATTATGTGTTTTATGGCTTGGTTTTCCGAAAGTAGTTTTATAATTCCTCTTCTATTATCTGTTAGTTAAATTATATTATTATTATTGTTATTACTTCACCACGTCTTGGTACCAGATCGGAGGATACGTATAAATTAATATCCCTATTAAATTAGGGATGATGAAAATAGAATTTTAGAGTAAACGTACCAGAATTTGCGAGGAGGGAAAGTGGGAAATAATTTAAGAAAAGCCACCGCTAATCCCCCTGACCAGTATTTGAACCACGTTCTCTATGTCACCCAGACATTTAGTCTAACACGAAAATGATGCATTAAACCATGCGACCACTGAAGTGAGTCGATGATATTATTTATAAAATTACTATAGTTATTAATTAATATTATTACAGGTATTGGTTGATTGACCGATTGATATATAATAGGCTAATTTATATATACATACATTACACGTATATGTATATGTTTGTATATAGCTTACACATACTTATATTATATATAATTATATTAATTTATAATATTATATTATTATTCTAATTATATTATTATATATGAATATTAAGTTCTATAACTTTGTAATATTGTAAGAATTTTGGAGATTGATATAAATTGATCAAACAATTAATGTATATAATATTAAAATGTATAATTATATTGATATTATTAATAATTGTTATATATATATAGATCGGTGAGTGCTCTTTTTCTCACAAGTTTGGACCCATCAAGACGCTTATCGTAACAAATATTTAGATGACTCAGCCAAACTTAGGCCTGGACGATTTATTCATTAATCTGGAATTTCTATAGAAGCGGTCGATAGAACTCTCAGGATTGTCTCTGAGGAATTTTCATTTCGGCGAGGGGGAACTTTCCCTTTTCCTGACTCCTCCCCTATCATTTCCCTCTATTTTGGTCCCCATTTCCTTGTCACATTCCCTTGGACATGAGGTCAAAACCCCATATTTTCTAAAACGTCGAACACTTGGTTTTCCTCCCCATCCTCCCTCACATTATCACCATCCATTCTTCCTCTCAATTCAAAACAAAATACGTGGAAACGTCATCAAAGGAGAACCATAAACGTTGACTTTACTAATTAAAGGGTGCTTGTTCGGGTACATTTGAAACTCGACGGAAGATTCCTAAGCCTACTAATTACATCGCTTATAAATGAGGGAAGAAGCTGGTAAAGTTAAGTTGTAATTAATTTTATTCAACTGATACAAGAGTATTTGAAACTCATGAACATACTACATTACGGTAAAAAGGAAAACGAATAATTTTTTCCTTATATCTTGATGATCTTCAATAAAAATTGGTGGGGTTATTAAAAATTATTTTGTAATAATTGATTACCATTTATAAAACATTTTATGGACTATTTTTTAAATGTTATTTTTAAAGATTAACTATTCGATATCATTTTATTTCCCTCCTTTAGTGATTAAAATTAATTAAGTTCAAAAACAAAGGATTAATAGAAAAATAGCTAGTGTAAGGATCATATTTAATTATTTTATAATTTGTAGTATACCTAATGCCAATTTATTAAAATATTAAACCACATTTTAAGTGTTTGGTTTTGGAAAATAATACAGTCACTATTTAAGAAATAATTTATAGTTACATGCTTCAAATATAATAATATTTTAACTAAAAGTTTGTTATTAACAATATAAATACAAACTTGTTGAATTTAAAAGTATTGGACTCCATTACTAAAATGGGTAAATCATGGCATTAATGGTTAAACTAAGGAACTTTACGCTCTGAGAAAAGGGGGTTGTTTAATGTATATAATAATATTGTTTTTGATTTGTGTTCTTATACAATATTTTGTTCCAGAAAGTAGAATTAAACAACCCTAAAAATACTTTTTAAATATATAAGAATCAGTTTATAGTGGAGCTATCAAATTAAATTAAAATAATTAATATGTAGCATAAGTTTAAGTAAAACCATGTCTCGCTCAGGTTATTTACATAATTAGAATGTGACTTCCTACTCATTTCACTTATTATATTTATGTCTGAAGTTTTTTACTTATCATGCAAAATATTTAATCAAAATCGTAGGAGTAGTTTTAAAACAAAGATATTTCTTTTAGCTTGGTTCCCCTACTTTATATTTTTCTTTGTTAGTGCTCCATTGTGTGAGCCCTCAAAATAGCTATAACGACTGAGCGGCCACCACTGTTAGCAATGATAGTGCCAACATTTAAGAATAGAGGGTGTAATGGATCAGCACAACGAACCCTCAGATCCTTAATCTCAGTTCTCTAAACTGGAGCTGCTATTTATTTATCTATCTATTTATTCAAATAGCTCTTCATTTGTACTCACGAGGTTGAGTTTGACCCCGTTCAGACCCATTGTTTCACAGAAAGATTTTTGAAGCACTAGGGATCGAGCCCAGATCCTCTGGATCTATAACCAGGAACTCTGAACATTAGACTACAGAAGTGGTCAATAATATTAATAGATAACAAATTAAAAAATAATCAAATAGACCCAGATATTTAATTACATAGATGCACTTAAAATATATAAAAGGACATACAGCCAGTTAGTTTGCCAGATAAAATCTTTTAGGAATCCTGGGTTAGTAAAAACCATATTTAAGTGATATATTCTATATCTAAAAACTTTCTCTTTATATAATTTTATTGATAAATTAAAATATATCCTATTTTAAAAGCATTTCCCAGTTCAAGATATAGGTCTACATAATAGCTTTGGACATAGCTTAATATTAAATCCAAAGAAGCGAAAACTTTTGAATCAAGAATATTTTGTGCTATTTCTAGTTATGAGCCTGAGTGGTAGATAGGTAACTCTACTAACACGCCACAGAGATGGACTCCTTAAGAGCTCTCGGAGAGATCTCTTGGCCACGTCAGATCCCACCCAACGTACTTTACTTCCGATGTTCTCAACAGGAAGGGACTTAGTGTAAAAGGACTTTGTAGAAAATAAAAGGTGAGAAATGGATTTTTTTTTACCATTAATACCAGTAAGGAGTTTGGTAAATAAAGTACTGTATATTAAAACTATCATCAGGGCAGATGGTAGGAATATAATCACATACTTTAGGATTAACATCACTGTAGTAGGGAAGGATATAATCCAAGACTTGAGGACTAATACCAATGCAGTCGGTAGTGATGTAATCCAAGACTTTGGGATCATAAACAGATTGTCTTACAACTCTATCATCATTTATTTAGAGTATTAGCGCTGTTAATTGGTGCTATCATCTCTTAAGGGAGGTGTTTAAGTAGCTGAGATATTATCAATTAGATTTGGTGCTTAAGTTAAATAATAATAAAACTTTTAACATTGCAAAAGGTTGGTGTTTACTGGAAAGAACAATTTTTTTTTAATATGACCCTATAATTATTTATAGACTTGTAAACATATTTTTTTTAGCACCGCTTCTTGCTACCTGTTTAGGTTTTTTGCTTATGTGATAATTACGCTAATAGTTTGAGATATTAGTGAGGTTATATTGAGAGGAAGTGTACCCACATTTTCGTGGAGGGTGAGTGGAAAACCATTCTGTAAAACCACCCTAAATACACCCGGATGGGATTTGAACCTCAATATCTCCGTCATAGGCAGTTTATTCTACTGCAAGGGTAGCACCTTGGACCATGCAGCCACCAAAACGGGTTTGACATAGTTTAGAAGTAGAAACCTTCCATTCCCAAAAGTAAAAAATCCACATATTTTGGAATAAAATTGAGACCCAAATATCCGGGAAACGAAAGGTAACTGGTATAGTAGTGAAGAGTAAATTAATGGGAATTGAATGATTTATTTTTTTAGTCACTGTGGCTTACTATAAGTTCAGGTTACACACATGTATGATAAATTAATCTATCGGGATAAGGATGAGGAAGGAAATATTTTAGAGGTTATCTACTAGCATTTTTGTAAAGGGAGAGTGGGGAGCTATTTAGGAAAAACCACCCTCAGTATATCCAACTGGACTTAGAATCCTGATCACCCCGTTATCAGCAGGGCAGTCTAGCCCGACGGTGACGCCTTAAACCGTTCGGTCACTGAAGAAGGTAGCAAATAATTGAAATAGTAAACTGTGTATGTAAATTTTTTCAGCATATCTTACTATTCGTCTAGAATATCCTCATTTTAATCAATCTAATAGGCAGGAATAAGGAAGGTAGAATTTAGAGAAAATGTGATGATCGCATTTGTGGGGATGAATTGTGGGAAATATTTTAAGAAAAAGCATTATCAGTACACCCAGTTGAGACTCAAACTCAACTTCTCCCTTACCTGTAAACCAGACTAGACCAAGTTAAAGTTCAGTCTGTGACCTACCGTTATAGGTAATTCAGTTTTGAATCAGGATATATCTATTATATATGTATTAGCTAACTGTTAATATATATCTACATATAGCGTTAAGTAGTATGTATGGGTCAAATTGATTTCATTTTCAAATAGGTATAAAAACATTTCTGTGTGTGACATGTTTAAGTTAGAAAGCTCTATAATTTAATTGTAATGTGACACACTGGAAGCTGGAGGTAAATCTCATTTGTTTGCCCTTTTGAATATACAAATTTACTTTTTTTTATATTGCCCATCGTTAGTGTATAATTGGCGGACATTTACCTTTTTATGACACTTTCTTGGGTATGGATTTTGGCTTGTGTTTGAATTGTATTTAATTTTTCGTCCTTTATATTTATGGTAGTATTCAATTTTGTAGAGTTTTTTTTTTATGCAAAGTACAATTTTGATTGAAACTGATGAATTCGGGATGAAACTTTTGTACTGATTTGTTTTCGATATTTTTGAAGTAATTTGTTTATGAATTGCTTATAGTTTCGATTTTCGATTAGCTTTAGGCCAATTTTAATAGTTAGGGAATGTACACCCCTATCCACGGTGTTAGTGTAGGTCAGTGAAATATAGCAATATCTACCAGATACACTATCATATATGTATAGATTTGGCAAAACACATGGATTGATTTGTTGTCACTTTGGCAGTCAAACCTTTCACAACAAACAATTTGTTTCTAATTATGTTTTTCTTTAAATAGTTTTTACATATTATGCTAAATATCAGCTAACACCACTCCTATGTTGAATGGACACTACATAATTTGCAAAAACAAAGCTATAAAAAATAATAATAATTTTAATTTGTTTATACCTAAAAATAAATGTGCTTGAATAACAAATAGAAAAACTAGAAACTATGATACTGTTTGATGTTTCTTTGGAATCCACTCATGGGATTACGCCCGTTTGAAAAAAAAAGATTACATTTATTCGAGTCACCTTCCCTGGAGTCATAGGTTTTAATGTAGATTATATCATGGGACTTTTGGAAATTTACTAGTGAACCTATTGCCTTGACTTTATTAAAAAATAATTCTCCCATATAAATTACTTTCCTAAAAAATAAGAATTTAAACAAAATAAAGAAATATTTACTGAACCGATATTATATTATTATTGTTCAATGAAAAAACCATGATACATGTGGCTAGAAATAATACTGAGTTTGAATTAATTTAAAGTGGACCTCCCCCAAGTTTTCTCATGGCTATATTTTTAGTTCAATCTACACCACTTGACACACACAAATATATTTAAACTTAAGTTATCTCGTTCATTCAAGGCTCTAAGAACGTCCTTGCCTTTGTTAAAATTTGTATATGAATTTGACAGTTGTCATGAAATAAATAGCCAGACAAACAGACAAAATTCCAAATATCCAGGTTAAAGTGGGAATGAAAAAAACGGCAAGAAAAGGGTGGTGTTTTTGCAGTTTTTACATAAAAATTTTTTGTCAAAATAAATCAAATAATTATATTATCCAGTAGAAATATGGAGTTTAATTTTCTTCACATGATGACCTCAATAGTTATTGAATGTCTGTCAAGGGTGTTATGAAATTTAATGCAAACTTTTCTCTTCATTTAAGAAGTCTGGCATCAAATGTGACTATGCTCATGACATATTCAAGAGATGTTGATATCACCATATGAAGAAAATTAAACTTTTTTTTTTTTTACTGGAACAGTATTTGATTTTTCTTGGCCAAGAAAAGTTTCTATAAAAACTGCAAAAGCACCAACCTTTTCTTGTATTCCAAACACTCCCATTTTAAAACAGGACCTCACTATTCTTGGTACATTATATAACGGTTCTAACATCGCTGTTCCATAAAGACCACGAAATGCCACCTGGGAAGTCAGATTGAATTATGTCACTTAGTCGGCTGTTCTTCTAGGCTCGTTAAAAGGACAGAGTTGCTCTTCACGCTCCACACGGCAGGACGAGGAAAGTAAATCCTTTGCCAGGATCATGGGAGTATTGATGAGGGGAGGGGCGGAAGAGAAACCTGCGCGCCACCATTACTTTACGCCGTCGTACACAAAAGCTAGTCTCGTTAGTTTTTTAGGACAAAGTAAGCCAGTTCATATATGATGTGCTTTGTTTTTTTATATGTGGGATATTGCTTAGTTTAGAGGTTTGTTGTCAATGTTGGATTTATGATTGACTTTATTGGTATTTTATGGAGAGGAAACTTCCAAATCATCGAACCCTTGAATTCCTCAAATCTTTCACGACATAATTTTGAGAATGGAGAGTTCAAGTAGATATCGTATTCAAGATCCGATTATTTTTTTCTTTTCAAATTTTGATTCGAATCTTGATTTAGAGTTATCTTAATGCTATCTAATCTATGTTTACCTCAACCTAATTATAGAGAAGAATTAACCAGAATACAGATAGTAAATTTACCACCCAACATTTTTAGTTATCATCCTTTTTATTTACTTTTTATCATCGTGTCATTCAACACTTTAGCTTAGTCGGTAGTGTCTAGTGATCTAAGGAACCTGAGTTCGATTCCTGGTATAGCCCAACAATCTCTCATTATTGAAATGAGGGTTCCCCCTTTCACAGTGATGAATTAACGGCCAGGGGAATGGATGTAGTGACTGTTCTAGACTTAAGTTAGTTTATAAGTCACGTGCTGATATAATCAGTTGGTTCATAAAGTGCACGTTAAATACCTCAACTAAATTAAAATGAATAAATGTATCACCGCGTATTAGGTTATACGCATATATGATAATTACTCTAAAGGGATATGAATTATGAAGGAAGCATTTTAGAGGTGATATACCCACATTTGTGAGGAAGGAGAATTAAGAGCTACCCTCAGTAGTTTGGACCGATAGTCGAATCCCAGTCTCCCCGTCATCAGCATGCCAGTCTAACACGAGGGTGACGCCTTAGACCATTCGACCACTGAAGTGGATTTAGCATTTAACTAAGCATTAATTTTTCAATGATCACCTTTGATTAGACTAAGTGAACTTAAATCAATTGAATTAATTTGATTGGATTAAGCTATCAGGATTGATCTTGTTAACAGCAATCATTTACCAATTTTTGATAAGCATGAATTAAATCTCTTGTTTTTACCACGTTTTCTAAGGTTCAAACTCAAACTTTGGAACTCAGGATTTGTAAGAAAAGTGAGGATCCAGATGCGAGAAATAATGTATTCAACGCATACATATTTTTAAAATTTATATAGGGAACCTAACTTTGCGATTATTATAGACTTGACGCAGCTTAACATTTTAAAAGACATATAATTGTATTTTTTTATTTTCTTCACTTTTGTGATCTTTCAAACTTATTATTATTCCGACCAATGCTAAGTGAATCAATAGATTGATCTAATGTAAAAGGGATAAATAAGATAGTTTAAAGGAAGGGTCTCAATACTAGCGTAGAGATATGATGAAAAAAACAGAGAAAAAATTCATATGTGGAATATAACCTCCAACGCACCCAGCCAAAATCGTAACTTTATCACGAGTCACCGGCTATATTATTATTTGAGAGCCCGACACCTTAAGGCAGCTGCCTTAGTTATCGAGTATCAATCGCTTTCAGGCCACACGGCTTGAACTACATTGGTCAATGTCATTTTCTAGAACCACTTTTCTATTCTGTATCAGCTCATACTATCTTTTGCCCTTCAATTATTACCACCATTTGCTATATCAATAGGAAAAAGGGGAATGAAAACTACGTGAATTTTTATCTCAAGGTAAAGAGGAAATAAAGCTCTTTGCTGGTTCTCAAATATCTTAAAATCTTTTGCTGTGAGCCTATTAAAAATTACTAGAGGAAGGATGGATTTAAAATTATTTTTTTATCACGCCTAGGCTGATAGTTCTGCCAATATGCTTTAAAAGTCGTTGAAAATGAGCTACTCTCACATTTTCACACATTTTCTCTACTAATAAAACTCAAACTATAGAGTTTTAAAGGAAAAAGTGCCCTGTTGGAATCTTTTGAATTTATTTTGGCGTGAACCATATTCTGAATTAGCGCATCTTAGAATTAAACACCACCCACTTCGGTGGCCACGTGGTATAATGCGCTACTCTAGCAATAAATTAGACTGGCGATGACGGGGAGATCAAGGTTTGAATCTTGGTCGGGTGAACTGAGGGTGGTTTTCCAGAATGATTTCCCACGCTCTCCCTACGAAAATGCGGGGACACGTCCTCTAAATATTATATTTATAATCCTTAGAACTATTCACGTAATTGTTACATAATTGTTGTAATGATCCTGTTATATTGCCATACTTTTTGGATTATTTACATTTAGATTTTATTAGTCAGTGACTATACTATCGTTAATTTACTTCCACACACGTGCAGCTAGCGACGGGTCATGAACATTCAGTTTGCTTGTTCGCAGCCCTCGCAATAATTTAAGGTCAAACCTCGCAGTGTAGGTGCGACAGAGAGACCAAGATATTTCACTAGTAAACTTTAGTGTTTTTATTTATTATTTAAAATTAGTTTTGCTTTTGCTCGCATGAGCTCAGCAGCTATCGGTGACAGATTTTAAATTAAAGCTAGATAATTGGTGTTGTTTTTTCTCTTCTTGTACAAAGCTGTTGACTTTGGATTCTGACTAAGACGTGTGAAGAAACGCGTGTGCCATTATGGTAATTTCTTTATTATATTAATATGTGAATACCTATTCGAACTGAAGTGAAAACAATTTTTAAACAAATACATTTTCAACTATTAAATAAAACATGAGCTCTGATATTTTCTAGATAAGATACTATGAAAATAACATGTATAAAATGTGCTTAAAATACAAAAAGTTTAAATTACCAATCTTTAGACCACTGGTCAGAACATCGTATCGCGACAGCGTATGCCCCGAACGGGTAATAATACGCAGTACCAAAAAAATGAATTAAAAAATGGGTTGGAGCTGAACGTCTGCGCTGCTATTTCTCGCTTACTTAGGTGGTCACCTTAAGACCATGTTTAAGGGACCATGTACATAATACGAACATAGAATAAGAACGCTATCGTATTCAATTTTTTGTAAATATTATCAAATACTAATGCTATTTTGGAAAATGAATTCAATAAAACAAATGCGTCTTGTGTAAGACTATTAATTAATTCGTAATTAATTGGAATTGAGCTTTTCATGTCGTGGAAACAGGGAAAACAGAGCTAAATGTCCGATAGGCACGCACTTACAATGTAAGTACCCAACTTTAGAGCTGAAAAGAGCATTATAAAGTTTCAATAACCTACGGATTTCGTTAAAAGATTAATAAAAGACCTATACAAATAAATAATCATTGAAAGGAATGGTAAATGAAAACTTTTGTTTTGTGTAATTTCTACAAAGCAGGTTGATAGTAAAACAACAAAATACTACCAACATAATTATTCCTGAGTGAGGTTTATATAGAGATGAATTTTCATGGTAAAAATCTTACCTGGACAGATAGAAAAGTTACTTGATCTACTTTAATGTATTTATACGTCAGATCAAGTGATATGCAGCTGTCAATTTTGATATATATTATTTTCTACATCTATTACTGTTTCCAGCCTATGGTCCGGGTCAGTTTTTTATTCAAGCCATATATTTTCCACTACTTGCTTTCTAGGCCTGTCATAGCTTCATTAATTAAAACCAGGACAGGCACAACATCCAGTCCCCGTCCGTTAATTTATTTATATGAAAGGGTGAACCCATATTTCATCAATGATACATTTTTCTGCCATGCCGGGAATCGAACCCGAGACCCTTAGCTCAGTAGGCAGTCACGCTACCGACTGAGATAAGGTGTTGGATTAATAGTTGTTATTATTTTTCTTAAAATACATTTAATAATATTGTAAAATGTTAACAATATTTACCACAAAAAAGTTTGTATTTTGTAAATGGTTCGATCAAAATCATATTTTAGCTGTTTTTAAAATTAGTTAACTTGTATTTAATTATTTATATCTTAAGGAATTCACACCGGAGGGCACGTGGACAAAATTTTCAAGCTAATCCAATCTAGTTGGCCAGTGAGTGTAAGGACGGAGTTCAAATCCCATCTGGGTCTACTAGTTGTGTTTTTCTGTGAGAAAATTCATATTTTACATCCACGTAAATGCGGCTACATTTCCTACGGTAGTTGGAAATCTTATCTCAGTCGGTATTGTGTCTGCCTACTGAGCTAAGGGTCACGGGTTCTATTCCCGGCATACTCTTTCACATTGATGAATTAACGACTGAGGACTGGATGCTATGCCTGTCCTAGTCTTAAATTAGATTATAAGGCATATGAAGCAAAGACAGGCCTAGCAGGCTGGTAGTGGATACTATATGGCTTTAATAAAAAAAACTGACCCAAGCCACAGGCTGGAAACCATAATGGATGTAAAAAAATCCTGTAATACTACACTTACCTCATACTTGCCAAATTAAATTGGTTAAATATGTATAGACCAGATGGACAATAATACGCAGAAAACTATCATTTTGCTAAAGCAAAATAATTGAGTTACTCCTGGAGTGCTTAAAAAAAACTGCAGATAATTGATTATGGTTCAAGATAATATGGTCAAATTAATTATAGTATCGATATTACGGGAAGCATAAACTACAGTAGCCCCGTGGCTTCTTTGGTGCTGACTGACAGCTGATGACTTTGAAAAGCTACCGGACCAAATTATGTATCCCTACGCCAAACCATAGGATCTGCAAAAAACATGTGTTTAGCAGCTGTCACTTCTGACAGTCAAAATTTAGGTATATACCTAAATGTTGACTGTCAGAAGTCAGCTGTGAACTGTCAGTCAGCACCAAAGAAGCCATGGGGCTACTGCGAACACTGCTATTATCCGCTTCGGTGGCCTTATAATCTAAGGCATCACTCACGCAGTGGACTAAACTGTCGATGACGGGGAAATCAGGATTTGAATTTCAGTCTGGTGTACTGAGAGTGGTTTTTACAAAATGGTTTTCCACTCTCCATCCATGCAAATGTAGGTAAATATTAACTTCTTAATCCATAAAAACCATTAGCATAATTAGTACATAAGCGTACAGTCCAAACAGTTATTAAAACGTGGTGCTTAAAAATAACTGCTGTTTAAGTTCTCACGACCAGTTAACTGAGATATTAGATACAATATTAATCCCTGTGATTTTTTAAAAATATATTTTTTCAATTTTAAAAACTTTTTCGCTGGATTTTAAAATGATTTCATATCTTAGTTACACTGTTTTGTTTTTTTAAAGAAGACAACAGGTTAGCACACTACGATGTGACGCTTGATTCAAGTTGTAATACGTTTGCTGAATTACGGGTTTTCCTAGTTAAAAAAAACACGTTCAGATTGTTGATCTATGAATATGGCAATGAAGTCACTGGTAAATTTCACCCCCTCCTCATGCTAAGCAATCCCTCCCTCCCCTCTCATGTCTACATAAAAGAAATGGGTTGAGCGCGATGAAAACCTGGCTAAAAAACATAAATATATTTGAAACACCGTTATAAGTATCGATGAAATATTACATTTGGAGCATTGCACTGTATGGAGCAGAAACTTGGACTCTTAGGAATATGGAAAAGAAATACTTGGAGAGCTTTGAAATGTGGGGCTGGAGAAGACTTGATAAGATCAGGTGGTCAGACAGGGTGACAAATGAAGAAGTCCTAAGAAGAGTGGGTGAGAAGAGAACCAACTTGGATGTGATCCTTCGGTATGAAGTGAAATGGATCGGACATATCTTTAGGAGGATCTGTATTCTGCATATCATTAAACGCAAGGTTGAGGGAAAAGAAGAGCTTAGGAAAAAGGATGATTAAAATATTAGATGTCTTGAAGGAAAGAATTATTATTATTAGCACCGCGTCTTACTACCCGTTCGGGTTACACGCACTTACGCTAATGTGTAATGGTAGGGTGATTATGGAGGAACTACAGTTTAACGTGGGATCCGAACCACGGTGGAGGCCTGGCATTCCTCACATTCACAAGTTGTGATTAATTCACGTCTGGTCAGAGGTGAAGGAAGGGTTTGGCAATCAGATAAATCTGTGCCGGGACCGAGGATTGAAGCTCGGACCCCCAGAACAGAAGACTGACACCTTACCCCTAGACCACCAGGTCACCCTTGAAGGAAAGAAGAAACTTCTTGGAGCTGAAGGAGGAAGCATTGCATTGGCAGTGTAATTTCACTGACAAAAAGGAATTGACTTGTCGTTAGACAGAACACCTAATGATATTAATGAAATTATTTAAATTTATAAAAATTATTATTATAAAATTATATAAACAAGTAGTTTTAAAAATAAAGCAAACACATTAGCGTGAATTTTTGTTAGTTCTAAGTGAAAACCCAAGAAAAAAACTATATTTTCCCAATGTTTTGTTTTCAGCACTTTATAATACTACCCGTTTGGTCTACACGCATATGTACTAATTACTATAGCTTGTTGTGTAGGAGGAAGGCTGAATTTAGAGGACGTATAACCGCATTTATGTAGCGGGAGGATGGAAAAAACACTATCAGTACAGCTGACCGGGATACGTACCCCGAGCTCCCTGACATCGTCATTACAGTCCACTGTGTAACGAGAATGACAATTTGGATTATTCATCCACCAAATCAGATAAAGTAGAATTATTTCACACCTTCAATAGATAAAAATAATCAACAAAGTGCACTATTAAAGATTCATATTAATTTATTTGTATATTCTAATTTTAGTTGTTCAAATTCATCAATGAGAGAGTTATTTATTCAAAGAGATATTTATTTAAGTCTCCTGAGTTAATCAAAGATAACCACTTAAGTTAGGGAGAGCTGATAACTCTATCCTAGCAGTTTTTGGTTTAGAAAAGAAGGACGTATTTCATCACGCACTTTTACTTTAACTTAAGTTTTAATATCTACTTAACATCCATAAATTACCAATAGGTTATTGTAAAAAAAAATATATAAAATAAAACCACTTCTGTGGTCGCATGGTCTAAGACGTCACTCTCGCCATATACTGGACTTACGGTGAAGAGGAGTATTGGATTTCAAATTCCGTTTGTTAACACTGAGGGTTTTTTAAATAAATGGTTTCCTAATTTTAGTCATCAAAAATGCTGAAACATTTCATTTAAATTATACCTTACTCATCGCTAGTTCATCAGCGTTGTTATTATTACTATAACCTGGATAGGCGGAGATTAAAAATAAATAAAAAACCGTTACCATATAACCTAACAGAAAATAAATAGTTTTTTATTCAACTTAATTAATTATGATGCACAAAGTAAAGTATGATTTAAAACCTTCACTTTTTTCTTTCTATATTTTTACTATGATAAATAAAATTTCTGATAAAATATAATATTAGTTCCAATTAGTAAAAACTGTTTCAAATAGGTCAATTTGTTTTGAAACTATCAGCTTTCATTCAATTGCTCTCTCACAAAGTAGGACAAGCAGTGACCTAGATAAACAGCTATAAATAATATAAATGAATGTTTAAAAAATAGATTCCGGAGTGGAAATCAGACCTTGCACTGAATTTTTAAAATATGAAATTTTATTTGAGCTCTACAAAACAT
The DNA here is from genome assembly GCA_902151455.1 of Timema bartmani. Taxonomy (NCBI): domain Eukaryota; kingdom Metazoa; phylum Arthropoda; class Insecta; order Phasmatodea; family Timematidae; genus Timema; species Timema bartmani. Next base: position 168,174 of record CABFWB010000081.1, on the reverse strand, counting down.
AAATAACATCGAAAAACAAATAGAACGTAGATGATATAATGTCAATTTTATTACAGAGCTTAGGTTCTAGTTTTTTTTTTTGAAAATAAACTGTAAAATGTCGAGACAAAAATCAGAGACATATTCAAATAAATCATTATAAAATAAGTTTTTTATTTTAACCACGTCTCTTTACCCATAAACGATACTAATTACACTAATGGAGTGAGTAGATGAGGAAGGTATTGATTAGAGTGTGTTTATATACCTATTTTGGAGGAGGAACAGTGGGGGATAACATTATTATTATTATTAGCAGCGCGTCTTACTATCCGTTCGGGTTCTACTCACATAAGCTAATGCGAAATGGTAGGGTGATTGTGAGATGAAATGGATGACCTACAGTTTAACGTTGAATCTGAACCACGGTGGAGGCCTGGCATTCCACACATTCACAAGTTGTGATTAATACACGTCTTGTCAGTGGTGAAGGAAGGGTTTGGCAAAGGGGGATAACAAAAAGGAACACTTACGTTTATTACACCAAGAAAGATTCGAGTTATGACCTTCCCGTCACTATAAAACTAGACTTTGCGAGATTTAAGTGTTTTCCCTCCATGTTTTAGTACGCCTTAGGGCTTTACGCATATTTTTTAATCACCTCGTTCAGGCAACACGCAAATACAGTAATTACTTTAATGCGGTAGAAATGAGGAATGAAACATTTTAAAGTTAATCTACCCGATTTTTCTTGGAAGAAGAGTGAGAAACTATTTAGGAAAAACCACCCTCAGTAGACCTGGCCAAGTCTCTAAGCCCAATAAACCCGTTATCAGCAGGCCATTCCAACAAGATAGTGACACCTTACACAATCGGTTCCCAAACTGTGGTACGCGTAACACCAGTGGTACGTACAATTGTAATTCCTGGTGGTACGTCATAAGCAGACAAACAAAACAAGTAAATCAAAGCATGAAAAAGATAGGGCTTCACGATATATTATAAATATATTCAGACCCGGTCCAGACAAAAGTAAAGTAGATTCAAACAATTGTTGTAGGGGGGAGAACATTTATTCAAGATCAGACAGCCAGTGCAGAAGAGCAGTCTGTGTTGTTATATCCCTGGGCATCATTAAAAATGTACCAAAATAATAAATATTCAGCTTTATGTTGATAGTATTCCAAATTACAGAATTTTTTGGGGGTGAGACACCATTGAAAAAGTTTAGCAACTTCTGCTTTAGACCACTCGGCCACTGAAGCGGGTATACGTATACATAAATTACGCTAGATCCGACACCTTTGCTAAGTCGGTAGCGTGTCTGTATACTGAGCCAAGGGTCTCGGGACCAATTTCTGGCATGGCCAAAAAAGCTATCATTGGTTAAATATGAGTTTCCCCATTCACAGTGATGAAGTAACGACTAGGGGCTGGATGTTGTGGGTTTTTTTTCTATATTTAAGTTATTTTATAAGTCGTGTGCTGATATAATCAGTTGGTTGAGAAAGTGCAAGTTTAATACCTCAAATAAATAAACCAAATGAATAAGGATTATAAGTGTAACAGTTTAGAGGAAATGTACTCTAATTAATTTAGAGAGATTAGGAAACAATTTAGAGTTAAGAAAATACCCTTAGTACGTCCAACCTGGATTGAAGCCCCGATCTTCTATTCACAAGGACTCCGGTCAAACACTGGAGTGACGCGCCAAAGTATGCGACCACTGAAGTGGGTTAAACCATCTTGAACGCATAGATAAAGAAGCTTCCAATTTTCTAAGAAAAAAAGCTTTACTTGATTTTTAGTAAGTTTAAAAATGTATGTGTTAATCAGTGGGCCTGGAATGCGGTCAAACTCAACCTTATGAGGACAAATGAAGAGCTATTTGAATAAAGAAGCAGCAGTTACGGTTTATAAAACTGATTTTAATGGCTGGAAGTCTCGTTATGCTGAGCACATGATACTCTAAATCCGCAAATGTTGGCACTATAATCACTAACGGCAGCGGTCGCTCGGTCGGTATTGTTCTTTTGCGGGCTCACACAATTGAGTTTGTAACGAATATATTTGACACATCCCTTTTGTCTAATTAATAGAGATAATCAGATCTGACCCAAAATAATAATACTAAAATTTTTTAAATTTAATTTACACCCTATTTCGCAGGAAATATCTACGTGTTACAACATCCTTCCATCTATATCAGCCCCCCAGGCAAAAACTTCCTTTCATGTAAAGCAAATTGCTAGCACTAAATAAAAACTAAATGATGAGAGCCAGCATACGAGCTGGACCAGCCAAGCGGTCACCACCGTTAGCAATGGTGACACCAACATTTGTGGATAAAGGGTGACACGTGGTCAGCACGAGCCCTCAAACAGTTTATCTTAGTTTTCTAAACCAGAGACGCTACTTATTTATTCAAGTAGTTCCTCATTTGTCCTCACGAGACTGAGTTTGACCCCGTTCAAGGACTTACTGCTTCACAGATAAATTTTGGAAGTACTGGGGATTGAATCCGAGATCCTTGGTCTTGTAGCCAGGAGCACTGGCCATTAGACCACACAGGTGGTCGTTTATTAGCTAAAGGTTTTATTTTTCTATTATTTTAATGTCATTACATTGGTAATTTGTTTATAACTATATATAGGGCATTAAAATCACTGTCCTGCCGATTAGTACCATAGGTTTTAACTTTCAAGTGTTTCTAATTCTTTGACAGTTTTTAGCAAAATTCTTATTCAAATTAATTATTGACAGTTACTATACATAATTTTAATTAATGTCGTTGTATTTAATAAATAAAGTTAAAATGTTAAAAACAAAATTTATTATTTACTATGATACCATCTGGTTTTACAAAAGTGACACTACGAAGTATGGAATATGCATCGTGTAGGATAAAAATTGTATGGATTAAGATGATAATAGGACAGTACAGATTGTTAATTATATATGTATCCGCGTCAGTGGTGCATAATATATTGCACCCCTCTTTTGGTAGACTGGATTGTTTTTAATGAGGAGACAAGGCTTCAAATCATGGTTGAGTGTTCTTATTTTTTCTAAAATATTTCTTCACTCTCCCTACGTGCAAATGGGAATGCATTTTTCCTAAAATTCGACTTTATTAATCATTATTCAATAAAAATAATAAAAATGCATTTAGTCGGCAGGGGCACTACAACATGCTTGTATAAATATTTTTAATTATATATAATATTTATTTTCCTTAGAAAAAATATTGTTGAAGCAAAACATTTATTTTCCCTTTATATTTCTGGAGGCCTTATTCATTAATTGTAAAATTGATATTTTTTTAAAAAAAGCGTTCCAATTTTTTTTCATTGAGAAATACTAATAGAAATAGAAATATTTTATAAATCTGGTAATGTCAACTAGAACCTACAATCATTTAAATATTGTCGATAAGCTTTCTCAATAACATGTCCAATATTTCAACAAATTATATCCTGGAAGAAAAAGATTCTACGTATTTTACGATATTTTGCCTCCTTACACAGTTGTTTTCATAATCCATCCATGTCAAGAAAATAATATCCGAGTTCAAAATCCGTTTTCAAATGTGCTCTTGTTTGAATTTTTTATTTTTTACTGAAACCCAATTTGTTTCCTCCTAAAATCAAGTATGAAAGCTTTCATCTATTCTATACTATCCTTTACCTTAGTATTTTTCAATCTCATAGTTTTCCACATTCTGCACATCTATCTCTATGTCAATTTTATTGAATTTTCCGAGATGTTATTTTCCTTCCGTAGCGAAATTCTGCTGTCATCTTTTTTTCAACATCTCTTTTTCTTTTCTAATTTTCTTTATCCTTTTTTTTTTCGGCGGAGCCAATTCATTTTTGTATAACTTAGGATTTCAGTACATTAAACACATATATGCACATTTACTTTTTTTTTATAAACACAATTTAAATATATTCCACCACATAAACATTATTTTTCAAATACGTTATAGCCTTAATATTCTGTAAATAATTAATATAAGTACTACACCTTAACTATAATTTCTTAAATATTAACTGACTTAAATTGCATAATTTTAGGGTGGTGGTGGTGGAGTGGGCACTTTTATGTGAGAAATTGTGGGATTGGGCACCATTGATTAAAATAGAAGGATCTGTAAACAGATGGATTGGGAACCGTAGACTCAGCAAGAAGAAATGGTAAGCATGGGGCTATATAGGGCCCTTCGTAGTTTAATTTTAATTGGAAATTAATTTAATAAATCGCCAGCAGACATCAATTCAATATAAGACATTCAGCAGAATTTAGTATACTCCGTAAATTATCTTGGCGGTAGAACTAATTCTCACTATGAGAGAGGGAGCTAGGTTAGGTTAGGCTAGGTTAGGCTAGGATAATATTGGTTGGGCTCGAACTACCTTGGGAGGCAAATCGTTCTGCGAGATAACAGTATTCAACTAACCTTGGGG
>CABFWB010000081.1:116372-163680 GCA_902151455.1 Timema bartmani | reverse complement strand
GGATGTTTGTGATATCCTGGGATTAAAGCACTATAATCTTAAATAGTGTATTTTTAGTTTCTGATTTTGATTCCGTACGTTCCAGTTGTCTGTCCCTGCTTCCATATAAACACTCCTCTTAGCCATCTACTTTAGTCTAAACTTAGAAAAAAAAAAGTTTCATAAATAAAAAAATAAAAAAAATCCTCCTAGAGTTTCAATTCTCTTTCGATACCTTCGTAGTGACAGGGAATATGACGATAGAAACCAGCTACTGTGACAGTTTCCTCTGCACTTACCTCTTTAATTCCCCTCCCCTATTCACTATCACAACCCTTCCTAGCCTCACCTCCTCTCTAATACACTTCTTCTCCCGCTATCGCAGTATACATTCATTCTTCTTTCATTATTTGTTCCACAGTCCCTATTGCCGTTCTTCAGCCTGACTATTTGAAAAGCTTCCACTGGAAACGTTTCTGCAATTATTGCCGGGCGTAATAATACTAACTACAAAATGACAAAGACGCACATCTAGCTAAATTATTATTTTCTTTATTTTGTCTTTTTATAAAATCTCTTCAATGGATATTTGAATATTAGTTTCCTCTTTCATCTGAAATATTTTCAAAAGTAGATTATTAAGTTGGGGATTTAGGGGACATGAGAAAATGTCAGTATTTTTGCAGTTTTTATATCAACTTTTTTTAATCAATCAAAAGAAATAAAATATTTCTTCAGTACAAATATAATTTAATTTTCTCACTTAGTGATATCAACAGTTGTTGAATATCTCTCAAGGGGTTCTTAAATTTAGCTACAACTTTTTATCTTCATTTAAAAAGTTTCTCATCTAATACCGCAATGCTCATGACAGATATTTAACATGTGATGAAAATAAAACTATATGTTGATACTGGAGTAATATTTTATTTATTTGTCCCAACAAATTTTTTACGAATAAAACTGCAAAAAAATAAACTGGCCATTTCTCACGTTCCCAATAAAACTTTGATAAAAAAATTGTGCTATTTTTTATACTGTCTATATTTAAAATGTATTATGTTGAAGTATCTCAAAGTCTATGAAGTTCCAAAGCATATATTCTTAGCTGAGAAAAATTAATGCTATACAAGACTAAATATTCGCATTAAAAGATAACAAACACACTTTGGTGTGCAACGCGTGCTCTACGCGTCACTCAATCAATAGACGACTTCGACGATGGAGAGATAATAGTTTGAATCCCTTTGGGTGTAATAAGTATAGATTTTTAAGAAAAAGCGGGCCCATGTATTCTTAATACAACCTTTATAATCCATTGCACATTAACGCAGTTAGTGCGCATGCGTATATCCCTAAAGTACAGTAAGACATTATGGAAAAAAAAAAGTTTCGGGAATCCAATTTATAACGCATACAAAAGTAAAATAAATTCCATTAATATAATTGTTTTAATATAAACTCCCCAATCTTATGGTAAAATTGTTTAAGGCATCACTCTCTCGATTGACTGTTCTGCTGATAACGGTTAGATAATGGTTCGAATCCTGGTCAGTTGTGTTGAGTGGTTTTTTTACCAAATTTTTTACTTTCTTTCATCCTCTAAATCCAATTTTATTCATCCCCGACACAGTTACGTAGGTAGTACATATACTTACATCCAAAATGGCAGTGAAAATATAAAAATTATATATATATAAATACAAACAAATAATGATAAAGTTTTCTAACGCTTTTATATTTTTATTGAAAAACCATTAGTGGCTGGTATTAACAATTTATTGTGACAAATTTTTTGCCAGTCATGGGATGTAGAAATAAAGTTCAATTATGATAAAATAATCTTTTATTGACAGTTAAAAAAGTTACTAAAACAATTTTTATGTATTCATATGTTTGATCTTGTTTCATTCGCATTTTATACATAAAATCAATAATTATAGAACTACACTAATAGTAACATAAAATATTATCAAATTTGACCACAAAAGTTTTTCGTTTATTTTTTAATTTATTCCTGTCAAAATCCTAATCTACTTATTCATAAACGAATTTTAAATCAGGAAATATGCAATTTTATAATAATTAATTAAATCTTAGTATTTTATAAACAATCTATAATATTTAATTATGAGCTAGATTTTTCTAATATACGATATAGATAAATTGAAGTATACAGAGAAAAAGGGGTGATATCACATTACACACATTTTTCAGGACAGCTTTTATATCTCAAACCATATAAAGATCCCAGAAAATAAATTTTTTAACTAATTTAATTATGACAGCGACCTCTTTTAACCATAACATAAGTGCATTATAAATATCTCATGATTGTCCAACAGATGGAAGCACTAACTTGATTTATGTTAAAATTGGACTTCCCCCTTTTTATCCTTTTCATTTCAATTGTCTTGCTTAAGTGAGATTTCAAATATTAGAAAACATGTTAGGGTAAGCGCATTTTGTATGTGTATAAAAATATTCTTTTTTTCCTTTTTTTTTAGTATCGCGTTTTACTAGTTGTTTGGGCTATACGCATATGTACTAATTATGCTAGTGTGTTAGGGATGAGAATGGTTGAATTTAAATAAAGTGTACTATCTTTGCATAAAGGTAGAGTGGAAAACCATTTTGGAAAAAATCCATCCTCAGTACACCTGAATGAGATTCGAACTTCAATATTCCCGTCATCGGCAGTCTAGTCTATTGTGATAATCAAAAGACTAAAATTGACCATAGTAGTGCATCGTATAAGAAAACACTAAAAAATATTTAAATCATCAAAGGTATTTGTAAAAACCCTTTCAGAATGGGGTAAAACATTATATTTTTTCTAGCACTCAAAATATTCTCTTCGTATTTTAATTTCAGTCACAGCCTCTTCCTCTGACCACCTCAATGAGACTGTTAAAAAGTTCGTGAAATTCATGGCTTCTGTCCAACAGTGATGAGCGAAACTACGCCTCCACCTCTACCCCCCCGAACCCTCTTCCGACCAACCCCTGCCGATGTGTCTGTGGTCCAAAGAGCACGCACGGACAAAGGAACGACCTCAATGTATCGGCGGAGTTTTGGCTGACCATCCTCGCAAGCTCTGGTTTATTAATATGTTTGGCAGGCTGGTTGGTTATACTGTACCGTTCTTCGGTTTGCACCAACGTTTGTCAACTCACAGTCTGATGTTCATAGGAATAACTTTATCAAATGTTTATGTACTTATATATATTTTAGAAATGTTCATGGTTCTGTTAGTAAGGAGTAATTAAGATTAAATATTTAAGAGCGAAAACTTTGAATTTTATAAATTATAGTAACTTGATGTTTTGCGTGAACAGTTCTGCATCTAGTGGGACACATATATATATATATTGTGTACCGAGTAAGCGTTAGCGGAGGAGGATATTATAGTGAGGTTATGGAAGAATAAATATTTAGTCTGTCTTTATCTCTTTTTTATGAAAGACTTCCCTTGATTTTACAATAGAAAAATGTAATACTTAGAGGTTTTCAGGTAGGAAATAATATTTATAAAATATAAATTTATCTTTTCCGTAAACTTTAATTACACTTTATTTTATTATTGGTATTATTTAAAAGTATTGATATAAACTAAGGAAAGGTTATGTTGTATATCACATGACTTGAAGTATACATATACGATTATACTTCCTATTTTAATCTGACTGTACATTTCCTACATCTCATCCATGCTGTCACAATCTAGAACCTATTTGTCTTCTATATAAATAAAATTAAGTTTGAACTATGTGGTATTGGTGTAAAGTGCTTGCCTCCAGACTCGATGTTAGTGGGTTCAAACCCAGCTAGATTTTTCTTGAGTGATTAAATTTCCGTAACACAACTTCCTTCGGAGGGGAAGAAAAGCCTTCGGTCTCATGTAAATTGTTTCACGTAAAAGAACCATAGAAGGAATGTGAGAATACATTTCCTGGCAAAAATTGGTAGGTCCTTTCTCTTTCGCTCGTAGAAATTCTCGTATGCCAATATAATTAGTCGTTCAGAAAGTGCTAGTTAGATACATCAAATAAATTTTTTATCAACCTTTTTTTAACAGCAATTTTTGTTTTGTTCCACGTCTTATTTTCCGTTAAAGATATGCGCATTTAATTATACTAATAGAAAAGGATAAGAAATATATAATTTAGATAAAATGTACTCGCATTTGCGGGGAGGACGATTGAGAGAAGATGTATGAAAAACCATCCTAAGCATACCTGGTCGATATTTTAATCCTAACTTCTTCGTTTATATAAAACCGGATCATATGAGCTTGCCATTTAGTCAGCGTGCCCATAGATTCAAGGGAACGATCTTTTTTACTTTTTCAAATTTTTCCTCTTTTTTTTTTAATTTATTAAAAATAAAGTTTACGTTTTTGCATAATATTTTCATATTATCATCTCTTTGTTTTTAACTAAAGCTTATCGTCATGAAAAGTGTTTTCACCCCCCCCCCTTCTTTTGTTTCACTTTTGCCATTTCCTCTTTCCCTCTCCAACACACAGACTCAGGCAATATGACCACCACACTCTTTTAGACTAACGTGGGATGCGGTCGAACGTGTGGATTAACATACACTTTAGAGTTAAATTAACTCACGCTACAAGCGTTCTTTTTATGGATTCACAAATTTTAGTACGGATTAAGTTAGCACGGTATACATATTAATAGTTCTATTTAAATAGAAGCCACGGATCGTTATAGAAATAAAATGAATTCTATTCGAGATATACCTATGGTTTTTTTCTATGTACTTTAAAAAAATTAATAACTCTATAATATCTTATTATTAAAAATATAAATAAGCTAAATTTGAATTGAGTAGAAAAAAAGATGCAAAAGCTCTGATTTGTTTCATTTTAAATGGGATTCCTTTTTATTTTAACTATAAAAACATAGAAGTTAGAACAGTTAAATTACAGCTTAATAAACAGACGTATTGTGGTTTATATTTATAAACATATATTTTATAAAATGATATGAAACAAATAAAACTGCTAAAAATATTCATGACTTCAATTAGATAAAAAAAAACTTTCTTTAGTAATGATTTCAATCAAATACCGTTAAATGAACCTATTAAATATTCTAATAATTTATATTGTACTAATATTTATTAAATGGTTCTAGGTATAGCAGTTATACTGAAAGTTATGATGTTAAATGGATGTACCACTAGCTTGGTTTTGAGTTCAGACAGTGTCAATAAAGAATATGTCTAAGAGATTATGTGCTGTTGATAGCTTGCTAAGCTCCTAAATTAATCGCACAGTAAAAACAATCTACTGACGCGTATCTACTGCTTACCAGATTCAAGATGGCTTAGGATCTATGTATGGCGACTAAACAGAGATATTTGTTTTAGCAATCTGATTTAGCAATATGATTGTTTGTATTGCAAATAAATTAATAAAGACCATAAAGCATATAAGGGGATTCTACCAAAAAATCTTGGAACTTATCTAAGGCTGCAAAATCACGAGTATATATCTGCTAAATTCAGGATTAAGGTAAAAAATAAATAATACGATAAAATCTTACAAGCTTTATCATAGGCCATCCTCTTGGTCAGCATTCCTGGATAGTAATATATAGGCCCTGGTTTCAATTTATGGCAGTACTAAATCTATTATTCCTTAAGGGGAATTGTTCCTATAGTCGTAGTGATCTGGTTAATTAGGCTTAAGTTTCATTTCAGACTTCTACTAGCACCACAGAATCATCATCTCATAAGGGCGAAGTAACCACACCTATATAGTGTCTCAACCTCAGAAGAAGGTTACGTATCACACACTGTCAGTAGAAGACCAGGGAAGTATAGCCGATAAATTATTATTATTAGCACCGCGTCTTAACACCCGTTCGTGTTATACGCACTAATGCTAATGTGTAATGGTAGGGTGATTGTGAGATGAGATGGAGAACCAACAGTTTAACGTGGAATCCGAACCACTGTGGAGGCCTGACATTCCTCACATTCACCAGTTGTGATTAATACACGTCTTGTCAGAGGTGAAGGAAGGGTTTGGCAATCAGATATATCTGTGCCGGGACCGAGGATTGAACCCCGGACCCCCAGTACAGAATTCTGACACCTTACCCTTAGACCACCAGGTCACCACTCTAGCCGATAAACCCTGGTGGTATACGCAAAAATAAAAAGCCAAAAACGGTTATCATAAAAATTAGTGTAAAATAACTCGTACAAGCCCATATACACATCGCAGCATAAGAGAGACTCCAGTGATGTAATCAGTTGCCGGTTTATGACGCAACCATCCGAAACAAATACTTCTTTTGTTCTGGCTATTAAATATGTGTAATTTGTGTGTGATTAATATTTGCTAAGAAATTAAAATTTGATATCATTATTGAGAACAAAAAAATGTGATGTTGGAGAAGACTTGATAAAATTAGGTGGATATACAGGGTGATAAATGAAGTCCTAAGTAGAATGGGTGAGAATAGACCAGTTTTAGATTTGATTCTTCGGTACAAAGCAAATTGGTTTGAACACAACCTTAGTAAGAACTGTCTTATGCGTGACGTCATAAAAGGAAAGGTTGAGGGAAAGAGGAGCTTGGGAAGAAGGAGGATTCTAATATTGGATGACTTCAAGGAAAGAAGAAGATGCTGGGATTTTAAGGAAGAGGAAGAGGACAGAGCGCATTGGTGGTCTAAGTTCAATGATAAAAGAAATGGACCTGTCGTAAGACGGAACACCTAATAATAATAATAATAATAATAGTCTCTATTGAATTGATATAAAATATGTAATTTTACATGTACAAATAATCTGTTGAATTTAAATATTTTAGGAGATGTGTATTTACTTAACAAACTTAAAAATTGCAAATTTAATTAGGGGTTAGGATGGCAGGGGTTAGATAAGAATTTTATTCAAAAAAAATACAAGATACACCGGTGCTGATCAAAATAATAATAAATCAATTTTTATGATGTGTCCTTACACACTTTGTTGGATTTCATTCATATCCTTTTCAGACGTAACTGTACGACCAGATTTGTATAATTTAAATTAACAGTGGTGATTGTAAAAACAAAACCTAAATAAAGATGTACAGTATTTATGTAGGGATGGATAAATATAAGTGCCTTTTATAATTCATTCATTCGACTATCTATCTTGACTTTCCAAAGGACTAAATGGGAATAGCGACTAATCTCAAAGGATAAACGGGTTTCATGGTTGATAATGATGAAAAGTTGTTTATCAATAATTGACATTGTTTTAAGGTCTTCATTTGTTACTCTACGAATTATTATACATAGTATAACTAAAATTTAAAAGAAAACGTTTTTAACGGATTTTTCTACTCTCTCATTTCAATACCTTTAGTTTATGATGAATATTTACGTTTTATGTGTGTCCAAATCTAAAAAAAAGTTGATTTTACCCTTCTGTCTCTTCCCGTGTCCTCTAACCACAGATCTGAAATATTTTGATGAATATTTTTCAAATTAGGTATAGGAAAATATTTCAGGAATTTATTTTAATTTTGACTCCAGCCCTCAAATTAAAGGTAGTTTACAAACCAGAGACTTTTTTAAATTCCAATTTTATTTTATTTATAAACGGCTCTAACGATTTGGTTTAAATGGATATCTAGGAAATGTTTGTCCTAAATAACACTGCATACCCTGTTTTGGGGTAAAACGTAGTTAAAGATTGGTTTATAAATTATTGGCTTATTAATACTTTGAATATTTTAACAAATGGCTCTAGTGATTTGGTTCAGAATGCGTATCTGTGGAGTTTTTTTTTCATATAGTAGATAAATATAAATAAATGTTTAATTTTCTTTGAGGATAGCTCAAACGATTTTTTCCAATATTGGTATCTGGGACTATTTTACATGTTCATTACTAATCTATGCTTATTTTACTAAAATAAATTATTATTAGGGTGATCTATTTATAGCAACTTATAGACAATTTGAAGTTTTTTGGAAGTTGCCTTGAAGATTGAGTTCAAAATGAACATCTGGGAATAGTATTCACGATAGATAAAAAAAGGTCTTACAAATTTAAAATAGTTCAAGTGTAGTTTATAAATAAGTTAATATGGAAAATTAAAAATTTGGTTAAAATATTTAAATGATTTGGTATAAAATGAATATATAAAGAGTGCTTAGTATGATTAACACAAATACGTTTTGGTTTTTATAAAGAAAACTTACTTAAGGTTAGTTTACTGAAAACCATATTTTTTTATATTCTCTTCCAAGCATTAAAGCTGTTTACTAAACTATATGAGAAAGTACGTGGGATTGTGTTCTACCATTTATTATTTTCATTCTAGTTTCTATAACGTACCTTTAAATCCAAATCGATGGTCTGTGTTTGAAATGTTTTCCGATTTAATGTCCAGGTAATCTGAAATAATAACTCTGAATTAATAGATTTTAGGATCAAAATAAAAACGCAAGCCAATAACATAGTTTTAAATTGATTAGTTATTAATATTGTAAACAAAAGAATTTTTAAAATATTGTCAGTATAAGAGATTACCTTATGCTAACTTATACTATAGTATTATGTCTTTACAGGAATAGTGGTTAAATTAGTGTGGATGATTCCTGATACCGGAATCAAATTCAACTAAGTTAAAATTTACAACTTTGAAATGGGAATTCAACCCAACAATTTTGTCTCTACGTCAATTCTGTACCACTGATCCATCTTGGTTAATCCCTTGGGTCATCCTGTATTATTGTTGTGTTGAGGCTAGTTAATAAATGACTTTGATTAATATGTGATACTTTTCAGATTTGTATAAATAATGGGTAAATTGTTTAGTAATTCACACTCATAAAAATACTTTAACCGTTTATAGAAAAATTCAAGGCGGATAAATTGGAACTACTCCAAGAAGTGACATTAGCCATCTGGCAACTGCTCTAAGCGTTGGTGTCGTTTCGTGTCACTTTATTAGTTGAGGACAGATATGTATTTAGTCTGATACAAACTTAGCACAAATTTGTTTATAGCCAAAACATTTTTAAGTTATTTAAAAACAATTTTTTTGGATACATTACTATCACGTTGTATCCCAAATGGCTACTGGATATAAATTCTAATCACAATTTAAAAAATATGAATTTTTCAATTTAAGTTTAGAAAAAATTGATATTTTACGTATTAAAAAAATAATTTTACATAGTTTTTCAACATTTTAAAAAGGAAAAACCTAAATTATTATAATATTAAAAAAAATTTGAATACATTTTTGAATACTGTTTTGATACGATTGCACAAAGATAATTATAATTGATTACATTTATAACAGTCTAGCAAGTGCACCAGTTTCTCTCATGGGATTCTGTACATTATCTTTATTCTTATCTATATATAACTGGCCACAAAGAAAAATAGCCAAATCTTAATATCATGTCAAATTGTTAATCCTTTACTAGTTTAAATTGTGTTAAGTCATTCGAAATCTAGACTGTTGTATTATGAACATGTATTGAAATCTTAAATTTCTTTTGAAGATTAATTTAAACATTCTCTATATACAAGATTTGAAATCTGGCCGTTTGATGTTAGTAAAAAAAGAAATAAGAGTGACACAGGATAAATAATTGGTTGTTAAAGAGTTAAAACAAAATAAATTTACATAGTACTGTTACAATTTATCGTTTAGAAAATAATTATTCATTTTCAACATTTCTGTCCTAAACTGATCAGATATTTTGAATCCTCCAAAATAAATGTTAGTTTCTTTACTTATATATAGAACCTTTACTTAAGACCTATTAAAATGCCCAATTTTATTTTCCTATGATGTTTAGAAGTGTTTGAATAATTAATGTGGATATACAGATATCAAAACCATATCGAATTATTTGATATTTCAACATCTGGATGCACTCTTTATATAGTTTTTTCTTGTATAATATCAAGATTATTACAACATCCTAAACCAAATATGTAAACCAATACATTTTAAATACAATCATTGAAAAAAAACTTAATAAGCTCACAAATTGAGTGCAAAAATTAACTCAATTAATAGAAAACGCAATATTTGCATAAGAGTAATCATAAGATATAAAGGGAAAATAAATTATTCACATTTATACAAGAACATAATGGAAAAAAGAGCATCACAGTTTAACAAAGAGCATAAATTAAATTAATAATAGGCTTTTTTTTACCACCGCGTCTTACAAACCCTTTGGTTTACACACTTATTCACTAATTACGCTACTGATTTTAGGGATTAGGAAGGTTATATTTGAGTAATAGTACCCGCATTTTCGTGAAGGGGGATTATAAACCCATTCTGCAAGAAAACACCCTCAGTACAACCTACCGGGATTTGAACCCCGATTTCCCTGTCATCGGCAGTCTAGTCTAACACTAGAGTGACCATGCGGCCAATGAAGCAGTTAACTTTGATGTTGAAGGTACAAATAGTATAAAATAAATGATACGTCCATACATATTTTGTCAAATAAGCTATTATATTTTATAATTTAAAATTCAAAATAAGGCATTCGTTTTAAACGAATGTTTCACCTATACACAAGTATACAATGTAATTTTTTATGTAGTACCCTCCACAGATATCCATTTTAAATTACGTCACTAGAGTTTTTTTAAATTGCTCATAAGTAATAGATTTAATTTAAGGGATAGAGTAAAAATAGTAAAAAATATACGTGTAATGATATTTTTATGTCCACAACCTGAAAGTTGGGTTGATGTGATGTAGGCCCTATATCCATCCAGAGGTGGGTATGAACTCAGGCCTTCGGCTGGTTAGTGCTCCCTGCATGGCCTGGTAAAAAATCCCATGTAACTGAGGAGTTCAGGAAATGTAATTCTCTGTGACCCTCCACATTGAATTTCTATTAGCCAACGTGAAAGGACCTACTAATTTTTTCAGGAAAGGTATTTTCACATAAATTTAAGGGTTTATTTACATGCCACAACTGACATGGAACCAATGGCCTTAGTACCACTCCGAATAGAGTTGTGCTGTGGATTTTTATCGCTCAAGAAATATCCGTTGACTTAGGCTGGTCTTGAACCAACAAACATTGTGTCCTGAGGTGAAAACTTTATCTCAAGACCCTCGAGATCGACATAATGATCTTTTGACATTATTAATATCGGTTTTGTAAAAAAAAATCCATCAAAAAGTTTCGGTTTCAACCTCAGGGACATGCAAATACATATACGTAGAGAGAGAAAGAGTTGAAAGACCCTAATTTTAGTGCTAGGGGGCACATACATTTGATAGCTTCATCATAATCACAAGATAGAAAATTTTTAACGATTTCAATACTTTCTCTATTTGAGAATGTAAACATTTGATCTATCTTGGAAACATATAGACTGAAGTAAATAAATATTTAAACACATATATAAAGAATTTGGCATTTCATTATCTTCCATCTTTCAGACACTGATGTGATACATGTCTTTAAACGCATGTGTTTGTGGGTATATGTGAAGCTGACAGATGATTGTGATGGAGGGGTTTGAGCACATCTGTTCTTGGATGGACCAAGACAAGGCCAGGCAAATAATTTCTTGCTTCCTTCTCGGCGCTTCCCACAAGGCCTTTTTTTTTTTACCCCTTCTCATATAGGTCTGGCACTATTTAGTTGTATGTTTTTTTCTCATCTTTCATCAAATGCATCACGCCACTAGTTATTTTTAGTCATTCGTTTTACCGTATTAATATTACTCTATTTTACTTTCTTTCGACCTCTAGGATTGTGATTGTCACAAAATTAATCTTACAACATATAGTATTAAAATATGTAGACGCACATTTAAATTGAGTAATTTATTTAGTCCACCAATTTTTTCTGGATTTTTTTAGCACTTCGAAAAAAATTATATATACTCAATTCCCATAAAGATTATAAATCATTACATAACGCTATGAACGAATATATGAAAGTACAGTACATTATAGATTGAATATTGTGAAAGGCTAACCTTTTTCAAACATATTTCAAACACGTTAAATTATCACCCATTTTAAAAACATGTTTTTTTTAAGAGAAAGAAAACTGATTTAAAAATACTTTTTTATAATACTTTGAAATTAATATTAAAATAAATCAAGAGTGACGAAATAGTTTGTTATAGCCATGAATGACCAAGTGATTATTAATTCAAAGCATTTTATTTATGTAAAGCATATTAACTTTTTTTAGTAAAATAACTTTTATATATTCACACTTCATGTTATATACAGTTAACCCCTTTTGGTAGATAGCGTGAACATCGAAATACAAAATAAAATAAATAAATATACATAACAATTTTTTTAAGGATTGACCGCAAATGGAATGTTTATATTTTATAAAACACGGTTCCTGTCATGTTATTAATACAATACAAGTATTTACCATGTTTAGAACAAGCTAAGTTATGCCTCGCCATTGAGAGTATATATATGTATACATATATATAGTAAATTAATAGCTAGGAAACTAAATCCACAGTAAATTTAATTTCAATATCACAGTTATGATTATCGATTTCGTTTCCAACATGTTAAGATCATGTGGTGTATCATATGTTTATGGATGCATTTAGAGACGCACATACTAAACAATACGAATAGGCATTATGATGAAATATTACTGTTTGTTAGTATCAAATCAATTTGCAAGATTACGTTTCTTAGGACCTACAGCCTTACTTCTTCTCCTAAAAAGAAGTTGCGCTACGGATTTTTAATCACTCAAGAAATATACTTCCACCCCAGCTGGGTTTGAACCCACGGACATTGGGTCCTGAGGTGATAACTTTAACGCATGTCCCCCTGAGCCTTTAAAATAAAAGATTATTAACTTCAAATTAATTTAAAATATGAAATATACTTTCAGTAAATATACGCAAACACGTATTCTAAGATTACATTATGATTGAGAGATTGTATGAATATAATAAATATTACACCCAGACAGGGATTTAAACCCTGTCACCCAGGAACTACGTGCTTAAAACTCTACTGATTGATACATCTGGGATTTGATCCATGTAATTATCAAGTATGAATATATATATACTAATGTTACACTGAAAAGGAGATAATGGATAGATTAGTCGAGGGAGTGGTCGATGCTGAGAACCGAGTCACCAGGGTTCAAATCTCTGTCCTGATAAGTTATTATTTCTCAATAGGTACAGAAACACACAACTAAAGTCTTATTTTCATAAGGAAGCTCGTAATTGAAAATTAGAAAGTCATGTTAACACAAAGGAATGGGTAGAAAAATATACCCAATACTATTTATATTATTAGTCTATTTAATTAATAATGTAAACATAAATTATACCAGTAAACTATAAGGAAATAGTATTGGAAGTTTTAGATTACTTTTTAAATGAACTTAATAATTAATAAATAAAATAATACATATTACTAAACGGCAAAATTTTAGTGACTTTCAATCAATGTTGGTTGTCGAATGTTGACTTCCTACAAAAAAAATTCGTATTCAGTTTTTTTAGCACCGCGTCCCACTTCAGGTTTAATTAAGAGGACATGCACCCGTATTTTCGTGGAGGGAGTGTGGAAAAACCACCCTCAGTACACACGACCGGTATTTGAACCCCGATCTTCCCGTCCTCGGCACTCTAGTCTAACACGAGACCATGCGGCCACCGAAGTGGGTATGAGCGCAAGTTAAGGTCCGTATTATTGCCGTTTTTATAAGGAAAATATTTATGGCAAAAAAATTAATTAAATATTGCTCAAGTAGATACATTTGGTATAATTTTATAGAAGTTGTTATCTCAGCAGTTCTTGAATATTTGTCATTTTTGTAGCATTTGATAAGAAACATAATTATTAAATAAATATAAAAAGTCAAAGTCGAATTCTGCAATTTCTATGACAAATATTCAAGAATTTCTTGGATCAATAAATATATATATATTGGAATTAGCATATTTTGCTTTATTTGATCTAAATAGGTTTTTGTTATAAAACATTTACAATAATATTACCCTGTTTTGCCTTCTCTCTCAAATTAAGAACCAACATTTACATGAAATTCAATAAAACTTGTTTTAAATATAGTTGTTTGTTAGTACCATAAAGTTTGATTCAACCATTCATCGAAAATAAAGCATAAAACAGTCAGTTCCTTCTGATTCATAGGCTTAGAAGTTCACGCGCTGGCTGTCTAACTACCCATAGTGATTTTAAAGGCCAGCTAGAAGCCAACAAGTTTTGATTTTAGGTGCAATTTTGTTTTAATGCATCATCGAGAAAACTGCTTTGTTTAATGCCAATGACACATAGTATTATGGGGAATACATTGCCTCTTATAAGCGGATCAGTGTTATAAGAAGTTGAAAAAAATAGCTTAAGCTATTTCAGTTTGAGGCAAGCGGATAAAACTGTTTGCACTATCTTATGATTGGCTTAGAGCTGATCACATGACTATACTTTTGTTGTTCTTTTATTATTATTATTATTATTATTACTATTATTATCATCAATATTATTATTACCAACAAAGCTTAGTGAAGTCCTGTTTTAAAACGACCTGATTTTTCTATTTGTTAAAGATTACTGCCAAATGCAGCAAAATTTTATAGGAATATTATTTGAACTTAAGATCTATGAAAAACGTATAGTTTTTTTAATATGATGCTGGGACTGACGTCTTAAACCACGTGAACCACGGTTATTCTCTATTAATATAATGTATTACTGTATTTACTTTAGCATTAATTTTTTTTCTTTTTAACTTGACCACCAAAGAAAAACGCCAACTTCGAATCTAAGGATAAATTACAGGAGATATTTCAACTAGAAATTGATAGATATTTTTTCTCCAAAGAAAAATATTAATATTGTAGTAATGATAAGATTTATGACACTTGGTTTTGTAATTGCAAGTAATAGAAATACAATAGCCTGTTAAACATGTATTTACTTGAATATTTCTCATACTAATAAAATACTATCTAGCCTTACTAAAGTAAAATATTAAAAAAAACTACTACTGTTATAAACATATCATCAATTACCATAGCAAACACATTAATTAATAGCATAACAAATACAAATCTGTTATTACTATTACATACCCATGTCTTTATTTTTATAATAAATACATATCAATATTACTTTAACAATCCCATATCCATTACTATTATAGTAAACCAACACATATTATAATATTACTATAACAAACTCACAGTTATAACATTTTTTAAAAATCTTTTCAATACCGCGTTTACGTACTAATAATTATGCTAATGGGTTAAGAATTAGGAAGGTTGAATTAAGAGGAAGTGTACCGTGGCAAAAAAAAAAAGTGTGAGAAATCATTTAAGAAAAAAAACCACCCTCAATACATCAGACCGGGATCGAACCCCGATCCCTCTGTCATCGGCAGTATAGCCTAAATAGGGAGTGACATCTATGAGTATGCAGCCACCAAAGCAGGTCATATCAATATCAATTTATATAACAAACAATTGAAAATAAGACAATACAACGTGTGGTTTACTTACACCAGCATACATGATTGGTTAAACGCTTTCATGCCGCACAAGATATAAACATTATCTCTTGGTATTCTCCTGAGAAATATGCGTGGGGATATCTCCACGTTTGACCTTGGTGCCATTTTGGATTGTGAGCAAGGAATGCGCACTTATTACTGACATTCTGTTATGGCAACGTGATGGCGTTTGAAATATTGATGTGTGCGTAGCGACTGGGTAGGCGTGGGAATTAACCCTTCTATATGTGGGTTAAATATTCCACTATAGGGTACTAAATGAATAAACAACCTTCTTGTGTTTGAGGCTTCACATATTTCTCTTTCTTTCTTTTTCACTTTATTATATTTAAAAAAAATACTGTAACTATAAAAATATTTGACCTCAAGATTATGATGAATCAAGTTTTATGTACTGTACGTCCGAACCCCAAAAAAGTGAGTTCTACATTATTCTGTCTGTCACTGGCCACGGATTTGAAATAGTTTGAGGGATTGTGTTTAAATTTGATGTGTTATAGGGCTAACACTCAGGATTAAAAAAAAAATTGACCCTAGCTCTCAAATTAAGGGCGGTTTACTGGTGAGTGACTTTATTCAATTCCAAATTTTTAGAAAACGACTCTTAGCAATTTTGTTTAAAATGAATATATAGGGGTTATTTGACCTCCCAAATAAAACTTCAAGCTTTACTTGGTTTTTGGGTGAAAATTCGATAAGGTTTACTATAGCGCTGATAAATGATATCTTTATGGTTAGAGGCTGGTGAAGTGAGTTTTTTTTAAATTCCTAAAACTAGAAGAATAAACTACTTATCGGTGTGACGGAAGATTGAAATTGGGGTGGCTAGTGTAAAGACAACCCTAAGCTACAATGAAGGACATTATTAAATATAATTATGAAAGACAAAAAGCGGATAAGCGCTTCCCTCTAAATTTCCAAAATAACAAGAAGGTTAATCATCAATTACATTTCCAGTATTATTTCAATTAATCTCAATAATTATCGTTGGCTCTAACTCTGTTATATCTTATTAATTTCAGCCAATTGATGAGTTCTAATTCGGGCAGTGTGCACTGGGAATGGTGTCACTAGGGTATGACTTTCTACCTTATTTTTGGTAAGTGTTGGCGCGCTCCCTCTTAATTTAGCTCATAGTCCCTGTCACATTAAAGGCGTTTGTTAGTATTCAAAACCATTCTTAAACAATCTATATTATCTTTAACGAATCTTACCTAAATATACAAGGAGTTAAATTTTGTTCAAGTCTAGTCATGTATAAAGTATCGACTGATAGAACTAGCAATATTATACAATTGTTTAAATCACACAGTGTTTGCTCCCACCAAATTATTGTCCAAACAAAGTAGAGTTTATAGATTAAAGTAAACAAAATTCTAAACCTGCAAACGAATTGCATTATTTCTAACGAACATCGCTTTCACTTTTAGTAATTTTAATTGTTTATTCGTGGTTTATTTTTGTGCATAATTTTTTAATTTTACTCTGGGCTATCCGTATATTGACTCTGTGTAGCTATTAGGGATGAGAATTTAAATGAAATGTTCCCCAATTTGCAATGATAGTAAGTAGAAGACCAATAAAGAAGAAGGCCGGTATGCAAGAACGAAGTTGAGTGGGTCAGTAGAGTGATTGAGGTCTTAGGGGTAGCAATAGGATGAATGGGTTTGTAGTGAAAAATAATATTATTGGGTCAGTAGTGCCATAGTAGTGTGGTTGGGACTGTACTTGTACGCCACTTATAACTTCACTTCTTGGACAAATCACCATGCCTAGCAAAAATAAAAAAGGAGGACAATCTATTCTGAGATTAATTTAAATTGAGAACATTTTAAAATAAAAAAAAAGTTAAGATATAAAATTTTATTACGAAAGAAAACATTAACGTCAATATTGAAATGATCTTAGTGCTAATACCACCTTTATACGCATAGGTATCAAGTGACACATTTAAAATGATTACGCTTTACTGATGCGGGTACTAAAACCCCGACTTTTTCATCATTAGCAATGAATTCTATTGCGAGTTTTAAATAGAAACATCCGCAATGAGAGCCAGCAATAAATATATGATAAAGCAGTCATTTAGGGGTGCCGCAAGCTCGGTCAGGGA
This sequence comes from Timema bartmani, assembly GCA_902151455.1. Taxonomy (NCBI): domain Eukaryota; kingdom Metazoa; phylum Arthropoda; class Insecta; order Phasmatodea; family Timematidae; genus Timema; species Timema bartmani. The sequence goes on along the minus strand of CABFWB010000081.1, from coordinate 146,029 downwards.
TGCCGAAAGATTTTGAAGGGGAAAATGTTAAGGAGATAATATATAACAAAGAAACTATATTACTATAAAATAGTGAAAATAAAGAGACACAAGAAAGTTTTGCCTTTTAATGTTTTTTCTGAAACGCACGTGCTACAGCACACAATATGAGACAGTAACAATTGTTTCCCTTTTGAGGACTATATATAATTTCTTTTTAGTGGTGTTATTAATTTTTAGTGATATCACATTGTGGTCGGTTAGTGTGCTAGTTAATCGATTTCCCAAGCTATAAGTTACTACTATATAGCTTGATTTGTGTAATTCATTCAATGCTATTATTATTTATATATTTCAATTTTCTGAATCACCCACTACAAGGGCCTCATAGCTTAATACGCTACTCTTGCTGTAGACTAGACTGCCGATGACGGGAAGATCAACGTTCGAATCTCGGTCAGATAAACTGAGGGTAATTTTACCAAAATTGTTTTCCACTCTCCCTTAACGCAAATGCCGTTACACTCCCTTTTAATATAACATTCCTAATCCCTAAAGTCATTAATATAATTAGCACATAAGCGTCTAACCTGAATGGGAAGTAATACGTGGTGCTAAAATGGTATATGTGTATTTAAAAAACTGTAAACCCATGAAACACCGACTGAAAACCATGTAATATATAGCACCTAAGCGTTAGGTGGACACTTCCAGGACTAACACCCCAGCCACCATGTCACAGTTAAATGACAACACACTAGATTGACGTTCATTCCACGTATCCAACTAACGCCTAGGTGCTATATTACATGTTTTTAAATGGTTCTCCACGACCACTCCACACTAATCCGTATATATTCTCTCTAAATTCCGCTCTCTCAATCTTACCCCACTCGCGTAGTTAATTGTGGATAGCCCAGCCACATTGTTAGACAGTGAAAATAAATAATAATATAAAGAGAATCAAATAGCCAAAGCTTTTATTTAGGCTTTTAGTGAGGATTACTCCATATAGATATCATATTCTGAAAATTTAAAAATTACACGGGAATAGAACCCAGGACCTTTGGTTTAGAACGCCAGTGCTGTGACCACTGAGCTATCCAGGATTCATCCCGTGCCCAGGGTCATTCATTCTTCACTCATATTTTAAGGCAGAGCCTATGATGGACGTGTGGAAATCGTCGGCTACAAGTGTGTGATTATATTAATATCACGAACTATCAGACAACTCAGCCATCTTCCTAGATAGCTCAGTGGCTAGAGCACTGACGTACTAAACCAAAGGTCCCGGGTTTGATTCACGTGTCCAGGTGTCATTTTTAAAATTTCAGAATATCATATCTAGATGGAGTTATCCTCATTAAAAGCATAAATAGTAGCTCTGGCTATTTGAGTCTTAATATGCAATCCCGTATACTTATAATAAATGTACAAGTGGCAGTAATAAGCCAACTACCGAGTCAAAGGTTGCTGCGTTATCTGATAGCTCGTGATATTAATATAATCGCACATTTGTAGCCGAGGATTTCCGCACGTCCATCATAGACTCTGCCTTAAAAATATTAGTGAAGAATGACCTTAAGCACGGGCCAAATCCTGGATAGCTCAGTGGTTAGAGCATTGGCGTACTAAGCCAAAGGTCCCGGGCTCGATTCCCGTGTCCAGGTGTCATTCACTCATATTTTAAGGCAGAGCCTATGATGGACGTGTGGAAATCGTCGGCTACAAGTGTGTGATTATATTAATATCACGAACTATCAGACAACTCAGCCATCTTCCTAGATAGCTCAGTGGCTAGAGCACTGACGTACTAAACCAAAGGTCCCGGGTTTGATTCACGTGTCCAGGTGTCATTTTTAAAATTTCAGAATATCATATCTAGATGGAGTTATCCTCATTAAAAGCATAAATAGTAGCTCTGGCTATTTGAGTCTTAATATGCAATCCCGTATACTTATAATAAATGTACAAGTGGCAGTAATAAGCCAACTACCGAGTCAAAGGTTGCTGCGTTATCTGATAGCTCGTGATATTAATATAATCGCACATTTGTAGCCGAGGATTTCCGCACGTCCATCATAGACTCTGCCTTAAAAATATTAGTGAAGAATGACCTTAAGCACGGGCCAAATCCTGGATAGCTCAGTGGTTAGAGCATTGGCGTACTAAGCCAAAGGTCCCGGGCTCGATTCCCGTGTCCAGGTGTCATTTTTCAATTTTCAGGGTATAAAGAGAGATAATGAAGACCTATTTTTACACGAAACAGGCGTACAATAAAAATATACAAATTTTTAACTAAATTAAAGCCCTCTTATTATTACTAAACTACATGATTATGTCACCATTAAAGCAGATTAGAGGAACTGTACCTGAATTTCGTACATTAGAAAACTGAACATGACATTATTTTTAATATATATTATTTTACACCACGTCGTATTATCCATCAAGTCTTTTTGCACTTTAATGCTGGGCGGGGGGGGGGGAAGAGGGGAGGGGAATTTTAGATTTAATGAACCCTCATTTACGTAGAGGACGAGGAATAAGTCATTTAGAAAAAAAACACCCTGACTACGTATGGCTAGGATTCGAATGGCGGCTGACAACCTCGCCATTAAAGCAAAATAGATGAACTTGGCGAGAACAAGACTAGGCTAGCTCCCTTTTCTTTCCAGGACCTGTGACCTTGGTGAAACATACATTCTTATTTAGCGGTAGTGTTTGAGTACTGGAGAAGGTAGTGAGGTGTCTTTGTGTGGGTTTAATAAGGCGATAAAATGTTTTTTAGTTAGTTAGTTGGTTAGTTAAAATGACCACTACAATCGACTGTAGTCGAGAATGTGAGATATGGTATATCCACGCAAAAATTATGCAAATTATGCAAAGTGATGTTTAAAAACTATGAGCACCATGAGAAGTGGCTCAAGCAATTTTAAAAACCCCAACTGCTAGAGGTAAAAATTAAATATCTAATGGCTCAGAACTATTTCACCATTAATTTAAAACATATCTCAAACCTTAGCATTGTAGGATAAAAAGTAGATAAATAAAAATATACTGCTACTAAAAAATATAACTTGTATGTGTGTTAGTAAATATTTAATAGTTTATTAAGTATTCAGACGATCAGATTGAAATATTTTCATGATCATCTATTGAAAGTTATTATGTAAAATATAAAAAAATCAAACACTTACATTTAATAGGTCTGTAAAATTTAATACATTTAATGCAATCAGTTAAAACAGCTTTTAAATTAGATTAAAAAAGACCAATATATTTTTTTAAACGAAACAAAATTAAAATCGGTTTTGTTGAGAAAAAAGTTTTATTTTGTTAATGTAATGATGTATTTTTCGTGTACATTTTAATCCCAGTTATATATAATTATATTACTTAATAAACTAAATAAATCTCACACTTTACACAAATTAACAAAAAAAAAAAAATCCCTGGTGTGAAACCATAAGCAAGCTATACTGAGCGAGCGGCCACCGCCGTAAACGATACAAACATTTGTGGATAGAGGCCAGAGGGTTTCATATAATCAGCAATATGAGCTCTCCAGCTATTAATCTTAGTTTTATGAACTGAAGCTGCTACATCTTTATTCAAGTAGCTCCTCATTTGTCCTCACATTTGATCCCGTTCCAGACCAACTGATTCACAAATAAATTTTGTAAATGCCAGGGATTGAACCCGGCACCTCTGAAACTTTTCCCAATACATTACTACAGAGGAGGATTTACAAAATTAAATATCCTATTTAAATGTAATAAATTATTATATCTATATAGTAAATCAAACACAAAAATAAATAATACAATAATTTATGTGCCAACCAGGTTTGAAGAAGAGGCCCCTAGACCTATAATTAGCCTACTCAACCGTGTGTTTGGAAACATACTAAGATTTTGTAAAAGAAAGTATATCTTTAACACGTTAAACTGTAGGTCCTCCATTTCATCTCACAATCACCCTACCATTACATCATTAGCGTAAGTGCGTATAACCCGAACGGGTAGTAAGACGCGGTGCTAATAATAATAATAATAATAATAATAATATATCCCGAGAAAATAGTAATGAGCAATTAATTTTTTTCTAGTTAATTATGTGTATGGTAAAATAAACAGTTTTATGTAGATAACAATGACAATGATAATAGTCTAAAATTATATTTAAGAAAATAAAGCTGGCTTTTCATTACTTTCAGTACATTAATCATCACTCCTTTATTTTAGTATATCACCCACTATCTAACGTAACAAAGCTTCTAATCCATTTCTATCATTCTATTTCATCTTGTTAATGGTCTTTTGCGTGACCTTTAACGTTTTTGTGATATATTCAGACCATTTTAATTAATCACTCATTGACATGAACAACCTTTCAAGCTACATCAAGAAACCAAAAGGCATCAAATGTAAACAATAAGTAGAGTAGTCCTTTTACAAAGGCTAATGCAATAGAGTAGCTCTACTGAGTGATGCTATTTATATCTCTAGATCAGGGGTACTCAAAATGTCAATCACGATTAAAAGTTGAATGTAAGAGGTTTTCAATTTCATAACCACTGGTGTTTTACTATAAGTAGGTCATTGAGTATGAATAGGTTTGTGATTGAAAAAAAATAATTCAAACAATATTTGTTAGAGGTGACCTGGTGGTCTAGGGGTAAGGTGTCAGACTTCTGTGCTGAGGGTCCGGGGTTCAATCCTCGGTCCCGGCAGAGATTTATCTGATTGCCAAACCCTTCCTTCACCTCTGACAAGATGTGTATTAATCACAACTGGTCAATGTGTGGGAGGTCAGGCCTCCACCGTGGTTCAGATTCCACGTTAAACTGTAGGTCCTCCATTTCATCTCACAATCACCCTACCATTACACACTAGCGTAAGTGCGTATAACCCGAACGGGTAGTATGACGCGGTGCTAACAATAATAATAATAATAATAATAATAATATTTGTTAGGTATGGCAGGAGCAGAACTGGGAATAACCGTCCCCGTGATGTAGTGGTCAGTGCAGCTGGCTACGAACCTTGGGGTCAATTCCTGGCTTGTACCTTGGATATTGTGTCCAAAAGGGGAACAGCCCCAAAGGTCACCAGAGTTTGGTTTATTAGTCTTAAGTTAGGTTGTAAGTGCTTCCACTGGTTCCACACCCTCATATTCCCTATCACCATCACCTCATCTCGTCGGGACATGTAAAGAGTCTCCACGGAAAGGATGTACGATTAGTACATTCGGGCGTCTCCAGGGCGACGGTACATCAGTACTTGATAATATATACACAAACTAAGCTACGAATAATGTATCCCAGACGCGTTATATTATTATTAGAACTGAGAATTAAGTTCAATATTCCAAATATTTAAAGCTATTTTGAAATTATCCCTTTAATTATTTTTTTTTAGCACCGTGTCTTACTACTCTTTCGGGTTATACGTTTATGTACTAATTTATCTAATGGTTTTAGAGATTAGGAAGGCTATATTTGGAGGAAGTTTGCGCGTATTTACGTGGAGGGAGAGTGGAAAATCATTGTGGGAAAAAAAATCGGTAAACTTGACCGAAATTCGAACCTCAATCTCCCCAAAATTTGCAGTATTGTCTACTGCGAGAGTAACGCGATAGACCATGCGGCCACCGAAGTGGGTAGTATGACAGTTAAAATTACTAAAACTATTTAAAAAAAAAAGCATACGCTAAGTTATGTGATGTGATACTTTAGGTGGAAAGTATAAACAAATTCTAATTTTGTTAAGATATATTTTTTTACATAACGGATGATGCTCATGCTAAAATAAATTTTGTTCATAGTCCTCAGACTGTGGGAGATTTTGATGGGTAATTTTTTGCTTAGTTTTTGTCATTTTGTAGGTTTAGGTAATATTTTATTGGTTTGCGACCTTTTTGGCTACTTTTTAGATATTTTTCACTACTTTAGGCATGTATGTTGAGTAAGTATATTTTCAAAATACAATCGATATTTTTATAAATTCATCAATAATCAATCGTACATTTTATCACACAGTTGCTGTTATGAGAAGATAATACAAGCAATGAACTTTGTGTCTTCTTTGCTTGTATGGTTGTAAGATACATATTCCTGGTGAGACTGAAACAAGGCTGGAGAGGGTTGTATTGGGAGGGGATAGTTTTTATTTCTGGATAATACTAAGCACAGAGTCTTACTACTCGTTCGGGTTTTACGCTTCAGTAGTAATTACGCTAATGGGATAGTTAGGAAGGTTGAATATAGAAGAAGTAACACCACATTTGCGTGGAGATAGTGGAAAATAATTTAGGGAAAACCACCCCCAGTTCACCCGAACCTCGATCTCCCTGTTCTCGGCAGTCTAGCTCAACATGAAACAAGCGCGTAAGCTAACTACGCCACCGAGTCGGGTTTTATTTCTGAAGCACATATTTGTAAATTAATGTTATATTTAGGCCCGGTTTTATGAATACCGGATACATATTGCTATCGGGAGGTTAAAGTTAGCTACCAGTTAAAAGTTATCAGCCACTTTAATATTTTACGCGTATTATGAACGGAATTTATCTGCTGGATAGTTATATGTAGGATAAATATATGTTTATGCATAAAACGCAAGGTTGGTGCTGTTTTTACTGGTGCGTGCATGCGTACAACCTGGATAGTAGCTACAATGTTTAATATTTTTTAAATAATGGAGGCTAAACGAGTGCAAGTAAATAGATGGCGTCACGTGGGCACAGAAGCTAGTTTATCTTCCAAGTATTATTTTCGGTGTCTGCCAAAATGTGGGCAATAGTTCAGTACAACGTTTACCAAATTTCATTTATTGTACTCATATTTAAATAATTAATTCCTATACAACTATAACTCTACAAATAGCTTGTCAGTTTTTTTATGAACGTGTAAATTAAATGTACTAACTTTATAAGCGTATAACCCGAACGTATAGTAAGACGTGGTACTAAGTACGATTAGTTTAACTTTATAAATAATTAGAGCCTAAGAGTGTATCTACTAAACAGGTGAACCAAGATTTTAACCTAAAAACAGATTCTGATAGGCTAAACATCATGAAAAACAACGCGTCACTATGGCAACACCCATTTTAGCTTTCAGGTAAAAGTTATCAAGTACTTAAACCTCCTGATAAAAAGTGATGGATAAATACATTTTATCTGGCAGATAAATTATATCTGGCAGTAATAAGATGCACTTTTAACTTATCGATCAGATATAAATATTTATCAGCAAGATTAATATTTATCCAGGAGTCATAAAACTGGCCCTAAGTCGAATGCAAGAGTTTTGTTGATAAAGTATTTTTATTGCATGTATACTATTTAGTTTCCTTTTGTAAAGGCGTGTTTGATTTTGTCGTGTGCTACAAGCTTTTGATTAAATTATTAGGTAAATTTTGTAAATTTCAAGTCATTTAATATAATATTAAGGTCATATTTTATAGATTTAAAAAAAAAATACTTTTAGCTCATCAAACTCTGTGCAATAATCATAGCAATAAAATAATTCTAAGAAATCGTTATAAATATATCAATATTTATTTAAAAATGTGTCTATTTTTAAACATCCTTCTTACCATTGTTTTGTTCCGGAACTTGTAGAACGCATGAAGGAGCATTTTTTGTATGATAGATCCAAATAATACAGGTTTACTGTATCTATTGCACATTTTGTTATCATAGTATATTTAAAAAATTTTTATTCAATTATTAATAATTTTAGTTTTTTGTATATGCTACATGTGTACTGTATCAAATTAATATTTAAAATTTTATATTATGAATCTAACGTTAAGTTTAGCTAAAATATCGTTTATTTAGTAAATAAATAGTCCTAATACATGTGTACAGTTAAATATATTATTTTATTAATCAAATTATTTAGAAGTGCTATCATATTTTTATTAATTATATTTTATTTAGTTCAAAAACCTAGCAAACAAATTGAAGTAGGTGTTTAATAAAATCTGTCTGTCACAAATATACAAAATGTTACTATTACTTAGACCTTTATATATTTTTAAAAAAAATTTATAAGAAATAAATAATCTAAATAATTTTTTAAATTGTTAATATATTTTAAAATAATAAATTGGCAAGAGTTTTATACTGACTAGCTACCAGTTTATGTAATTGTTTTCTACTTCAACAAATATATTTAATAATATAGTTTGATGAGCACTGAAATATTTTATATTACTCCCATTTGCTTGAAAAATAATAGGAGGATCCTACAGATGAATACTCCATTTAACAGATATAACATAAAAGTTGAATACTGTGATAAATTCATCAAATTAAAGGCACAAGTTTCACTTTGATGAAAAGTACGATCAACATTTACTAGCTAATTAAAAAAAATGCATTTACATTGCCATATTAACATTCAATACCTTGCCTAAATTCTTATTGTGGAGTTGGCCAGATGATTGCAACATCGACTGACCTTGATGCGAGGTGTGACACAAATACAGTAGAGTAACGAATAGGTAGTCAAACGTTACGTAGATATATGATACCACAGTTGAAACAATGTAAACAACACCTTTTTTTTAAGGTCTTAAATGATTACCACGTGAAATTTGACTAGGTGAATGAAAACTACAATTTATCCTATTAAGATTTAACTTTCTACAACAAATGTTCCTAAACTATTTTGTATATAACTGAGAGACACTTAAAAGAAACGTTCCTCTGTGGCGCCACAAGTTTATTTCTAAAGTAACGAGACGAACACACAAACAAAAGAGTACAAATTATTTTTAGTAGCCTTGCCATTGAACCACGATAAAGATTGCTCCTTGGATACAGACATTGAATAGGAACGTAACATTGAAACAACACTTGCAACTTTGTAAGGTAAACAAAACTGCATGCAAGCATATAAACAAATCTGCCGAAGTGACATGAGCCAATACTCATAGTCCATTCATGGCTTATCGAAACATATCTTTAAATATTCGTTTAGTTTAGGGAGCTAGTTCTAATTTCATGCAGCCATACGATTGGTCATCTGTTTTTTAGACAAGTGGCATCCACTAAATTCGTTAGACTATATATAAACAACACTTGTGTTAAGGTGGGATGGAATGGGATGCGAGAAAAAGCCAGTGTTTTTGTAATTTTTGTGGAAAAACTTTTTGTGTCCAAAATAAATTAAATATTGCTCCAGTACAAACATAGAGTTTACCCACATAATCTTGATCTCCAAGTCACCGGCAATCCAGTATAACACGAGCATGACGCGTTGGTTATACCGTGCGAAAGCCGATGCAGTTCCATTTTTTTAAAATTATTTAATGGTATTTTAAAAGGTAAGAGGGTCTGGAAGATAGTTTCAAATGAAGCGTATATACATTAACGTGAATAAGAGATGGGAAAACGACCTTGAAAATATCACATGAACCAAATGAAAAAAGTCTACTCTCCAGTGAACGCGTCCCTAGTTTTGAACCTTGAACTGCAGACGCCAGTGTTTCATTTTATTACTAGACTGACACTATCATCTGTGTAACCACTTATATATATCTATATAATTTATACTAGAAAGTAAAAATCAAGAAAGATAATTCAATAAAAATTATTTTTTATGTTTAAAAAAAATTCTTTTAACTTTTTAGACTATCCATATTTACCTACTTATTTTTGTCACCACGTCTCATTAACAGTTTAGGTATGTACTTAACACTAATTGGCTTGTCATAAGGAGTGTAGAATATTATAAGAAATGTACCTAAATAGTTTGTAGCCAGAGTGGTAGGCAATTGAGTAAAATCCAGAAGAGGAGAAGAGCTTCAAATTTAGTCCTTGATTAGGTGCTAGAACATTTGTTCAGAACGGTTTAGAAAGTGGTCGTTTGAGTATAGAGTGTTTATCTGAGCAAATGAAAATAGAGGGAAAACACAAAATAACCAAACGGTGACATTGAAAAGACTGTCGCAGTTCCACAAACTAAATTAAGAGTAAAATGTGTATTCATTGTTAACAGGGACCTTGACAATGAAAGGCCAAAGATAAATACTGTTAATTTACAATGTCAGATAAAGGAGACACAATAAGAATGGTATCTTTTCTTTAAAAGTTAGTGAGTATCGTCTAATTTCATATAATAGCAACATTAATTATAGTGGCTGCTATTTGAATTTTATAGATCTATTACAGTTTTATGTTGTAATGAAATTTAATTTTACATGCAGTCCGTTCAACAATAGTGAACCAAAATCTGTGATGATTTTGTGTTTGTTTTTCGTGGAAATATATAAGGATCAACAGTTCTTGAAGAGTGGAATATACGTGTGACCCAAACTTTAATGACTCGTGGGCCAATCTACACGATGCAGGAAACCAAGTTGTCCATAAGCAATATTAAAAAGTTTGTGATAACGGTTGTGATAGTTGATAAACAAGTAATTAATTATTATTATTTACTTATAGCCAGTATACAAGTACACTGTAATAGTATTGTAATAGTAACAAAACAGTTAGTGAAGCTTCTGAAAGTTGTTTTGTGCCACAAGTTTTTGATGACGCAGAAGAGCCAAGGTGTCAGAGTTCACTTCCCGGCGTGGGAGAAATATGTATTACTGGTTACATATTTTCTTCCCATGTCACAGTGATAAATTAATGGAAGGAGATTGGGTGATGTGTTGGTTATAATTTAAGTTAATATATAGGTATCATGAGGATATAATAATTCGGTTCAAAAGGTCCAAGTTATTTACTTTGAAAAAAATCGGAACTGGCTTACACATTCTTTATTATTTATTGCAGAACCCTTTGAGATTGGTAGGCCAGAAGAAAACTGGTATTGGCAGTATTTTGGTACCACTATGATATTAATAAATATCTAATCCAATGGTAAGGAAATAAATATTGTATTTAATATACAGAATAAATAAAACCTTTCTCATATTTTTATATATAGTATGTTTTGTGGAGTTTCATCCAACAATATATTTAACTCAACTATTTTTACCGACTTCGTGACACTGGTTTTATGTTTTCACCACCATTTGTTTACTGTAATATATTTTTTAGAACTTGCTGTGTGATTTTTGTGACTGCATAACTTCAACGAAAGTAAATACATAACTCTTTCTGATAATTTTGAGCACAGTTTCTACTAAGAGCCTTTCTCACTTAAGATTATTTGGTGAGTGCGCTTGAATGACAAATATTATTAAAGTGAAGTTTACTTTAGTCTTCTCTAAACAATAAACAAAGAAGGGATGATTAAAAGAGTCTTTTTATTTTAAAACATGGTTTTTTAATTTTATTTAAAAGAAAAATATTTCATTTAGCTCGATTCACCGCCTTCTTACTAATACTACAGATTACTGCTATATGATGCAAAACATGGTTTGAGATTAGATAGCTAATTGGTAAACGTAGCTTGGATCCCCATGACATAAATTTGTGAAACCACCCCTGGTAGGTGTGAGACAGTTTGTTAAAAGCCCATCTCACTTCCCTGGATATCACCAAACTCAGATAAGTAATACAGCTAGAACCAGATGTCACATCAATGTAATATTTTTTGTTTTTTTCTAAACAATCAAATTAAGACCACTGATATCGCCATAAAACTTTTTTTTAAATTAGAAAAAAAAAATCTCATTTATTTTATGTATTTAACGTGCAGTTTCTGAACCGATTGATTATATCAGACATGACCTATAAACTAGTTTAAATCTAGAACAGACAAAACACCCAGCCCCTGGCCGTTAATTTATCACTATGAAAGAGTGAGCCCACATTTCATGAATAATACATTTTTTGGCAATACCAGGAACCAAGCCCGATACCCTTAGCTCAGTAGAAAGACGTTCTATCGACTAAGCTAAAAACAAAATATAAAGACAATTATTTTAAAGTCAAAATAAATGCTAAGGGAACATCGCACTAGCTTTATCATATTGTGTAATATTGAGTGAAAAAATATTCAAAAATAGGATTTCAGTGAACTACTGGGAGTTAATTTTGTCTTAGGACAGCGGTTACTAACGTGGGGTACCCTCCAGGACGTTTGGGCACGCGAAAATTGAATATTGGTGGCACTGTAAGACAAAAGATCAGTCAAACGTTATGAAATTAGTTCAATTATATGGTGAGGAGCAGTGCGAGTTTTATTCTATATTTGACCTTGAGAAAATGAATTAAATTTCTAACATAAAATAGTTTATATATACTTATTAATAAAGATACAATAAATTAAATTTGTCAGTTTTTACTATAACTTTTGCTTTTTGAATGTAGAAACATATGCACTCTTTATACTGTTTATTATCACATTGTTTTTTAATCCAATTACTAGCCTATTTATTTCCAGTTGCAATAAATAAATCGGAAATAACTACTAATGTAGTATTTAAACACTTTGCTCAAAAATTAAGGGTACAATTTATAGAGATGGGCTGCCGAAGGGTACGCAAACGAGAAAACGTTGGCAACCACTGTTTTATTAGAATGCACATTATATCGTAGAAAAAAAAGTTTTAAAATAAAAAAAAAAAAATCTATAAACATTTCAGAATGATTACAAAATATTAGTAGCATATGATCTTTTATACATGACAACATAATGTGAAGACCATGGTGAGTAAGATCTAGACTCTAAAAGGAACAATCTTATATTCCTCCTCGAAGTGTTTTTCTCGTGTTCTAAGCCAGCCAGCCGGTCCCCGTGTTGCATACACAGATCTCGTCCAAGCGCTGCTGCACCGAATATTTTAAACCAAGCTGCGACCCCGTTGCACATGTTTTACGCCGCCGGTGCATTACTTGTTTACGTACTGTTCATTCTAAACAGAACTCCTTTGTTTTCCGACACTGTGCAGGTGGCCGATGGCGCACTTTGTGGCGTGTTTTCCCTTTACAAACTAACTTTCTCTCGTCCTATATCACAATCCTTAAAATAAATTAATGGGGAATGGGGTAAATGCATCTTGGAATTAACTTTTTTTTAGCACTGCCTCTAACTACCCATTCAGGTTATGTACTAGTTACACTATTGGTTTTTAGGGATAAGTAAGGCTATATTTAAATTAGTGGTACCATAATTTGCGTGGAAATGAGTGGCAAACAATTTTATAAAATGTTCTCAGTACACCAGACCAATATTCGAACCTCGATTTCCTCGTCATTGGCAGTCTAGTCTAACAAGAGATTAGTGCGTTAGACCATGCGGCCACTGAAGTAGGTTGGAATGAATTGAACTACGCCAAACGACTATTGACTTTTATACCTATACTCTTACAGGTACCCCAATTTATGTATCACCATTTATACTAATTATTTATTTTTATATAACCACATTTAATGCATGATCAAGCTATACGGAGTTATACATTAATTACGTTAATGTATTTGGGATGAGGAAGGTTGAACTTTAAGGAAGTTTACCCGTCATTACATGGAGGGAGATTGCAAAATCAAGGGGGTAAACATAGTCAGTTGACTTAACTGGGACTCAAAGTCTGATCTCCCCGTCATTGATATTCCAATTTTTTGACGTGAATACGTCTTTAAACTAGCTACCATATGGGGGCAATCCAAAAAACCTAATGATAACAAAATTGGGGGATACAGTTTGGTGTTGTAGTTTCGAATCTTTCCTCTACATCCAAAATTAAATTATACCACTGGATAGCTAAAGGGTCAAATAATTAATTACGATAAGCGAGAACAGTGACGCATCGCGTGCGGTGGAGGGGGAAGCGCCGCCATTTTGAGGTTATTTTGCTGCTTAACGAGATTTGCAATTAGTATAACTTTTGACTCGGAGAAGCTACGATGTTCGTTTAAGTTTTAATCGTCAGCTGTTACATAAACGTATTCACGTACAACACACGGCCGTGTCCATGATACAGCCACACCCCGTTTTTTGCGAAAGTAGTGCTTTAGACCATTCAACTACCGAAGTGGGTTTCATTCTATAAAAGTATGGTCAAGATTATTTTAGCTAAAATATATAATTATTAAAGTATATTTTAATATTTAATAATTTTATGCAAGGATTTATTTGTATGAACTCATCAGTACCTGAGGGTTTCAATATTTATTTTCATTTATCCATACAACCCTTGTGTATTATAGCTATCTCTTTTGATAAATAGTAACATTATCAATAAATACTAAAAATAATGTAAAATGCCATCAATGATGACAGCAGATATATATTATGTTTGTTTTCTCTAATATTTTCTTATTAGCTTGTTCATACTATATAATAATTTGTTTATATAAATTAATTTAAATATGTCAAGGATAAACGAAAGAACGCTTACATTAAACAAACATTCAGGGAGTCACATTTGTGTAAAGTCACAAGTTTCATCAAAAAGGGTTTTCAATTTTAATATGAAAATATAATCTGGAATAGTCTAATTAATTAATATTAATCTATCATAATTGGCTCACGGCAATTTTGGCCGATTGTTACTTTTGAAAAACTACTAAATAAATTTAATATTTATTAGCTTTGCATGTTTCATCGCATTAACAAATTAATATGGATTTTATTTGGTTTAAAAATTGACAAAACATATTTTCATAAATTAATATATTTTAATTTTTAAAGTAGGTCTATATTTTCAAAGTGAAAGAGAATCCTAGATTACAAAATTAATGGTCAATATATATAGGTAAAGAACTGCAGTGGCTAATAAACATAATATTATGTTGAAGTTTTATAGATTTATTTAAATTCTACTCATAGTAGTTGTTTATAAGCAGATGTTGCTTTTTATAAATTAATTCCAAAATTTGTGGTTAGGTAAATATTTCAGCTACAAGCTTATGGAGCAGAAGTCGGCCCTAGAGAGTAATTATATTGGCTAATATTTTTTATACTAGCTCATGTTATTTTCTAGAAAATATCATTCTTGTTATTAAATATATCTTTCTTCTTATTAAATATATCATTCTTGTTGCTAAATAAGTTAATTAATTAATATTCCACTTCAGTGATATAATGGTGTAATAAATCACTCTGGCTAATTGATGGTAAGGAGATTGGGGTTCTAATTCCAGTCGGGTCTATTGAGGGTGGTTTTTCCTGAATGGTTTCCCGCTCCACATCCACGTAAATGCGGGTAGTTCACCTCTAAAATATTTCCTTCCCCATCCTTATTCCATCAGAGTATTTATCATATATGCGTATAAAATGAACAGGTAGTAAGACGCGTTGATAAAAAAAAATTCTAGGATGCACTGTACAGAACTACATTTTCTCTCTTTTTATTTTAAAATAGAGACATTTACTTAAAACTCGTAAAATTTGTAAAACAAAATAGTATACACGGTTGAAAAAACACTTCATCAAAGAGTATGAATGATATAATATTCACTTTTACAGAAACATTGAGCAAAGAGGACCATATCTGTCCACAAAAGAGCGTAAAATTCAATTTCATATTTCAACGTATGCCAGAAAAATATATATGTGTTAGCTTATAGCTCAGAAACCATTGATTTTATATACATATATTTCAGAAAAGAGAATTTTGTATTTAATAGTAACACATCTTTACAATGATAAATTATTTCGTATCTCAAATAGTTACGGAGATATGCACAAAATTGGAAATATTTACTTATGTATGATCGAGTTCCCTCAAAGTAATTTTAATGTGAAAATGAACATTAACTTTTAGGGTTATATATCTAATTACTACAACCCCTCGGGGGTAATTTTATTAAAACCTTAGATACTAAGGTTTAGCCCGATCGGTAGAATAGTTTCAGAACTAGCCTGAGGTACAGACAGACAGACATATGACATCGAAAAAACAACTTTTTCAGTTTCAGAGGGTCATGAAACATTTACTTTTATCAAAATCTCGAGATCAATTTTTTTTTTATTATCACACTACTTCTCCTTTCGAGGGGTGGATATAGAGTAAAGATATTGTCTGCCATATGGTTAGTTTTAAATATTAAGGTGTTTAAGACACATTATAGGCACTACTTTCTAATAAAAAGAAATTCACTATTACCGTCACGGTTAGATAGTCAACTTAATGGCTTTTACAGGCTCTAGTTTTATTATTTAGTCACCAAAATTTGAAGAATATGCATAGGCATCTTAAACAATATTAAGGGCTGTCATGTAACAAATAAAACAAACAAAATTAAGCAAGACAACCAAACTTAAATAACTAATGTCAAGTCACAAACATGTTCCTTCGGGAAAACACGTCTAAAAGCTATGAAGCCATCCAAGCTATTAAAAAAACACTTGTTTCCTTTTAAAGTTTGTGAAATAGTTATTTAAACAAATTTTAAGGAAATTGTGATCTTGAGAAAAATGTATTTCACTTTGATCTATAAGATATAAAAATCTTAGATTATATAATTCTATTAAATTAAAAAGATGGTTTAACTTGGTTTCTTGATTGAATAATATAACACCAATAGTTAATCCTATAAAGGTATTCCCACGCACGTAACTATAGCTCACTGGAAAGGAAAACCAAATTCCATGCCTGCCTTACAAACAATAATATTTAGCCTATGGTTGTAGTTTTTGAGATTTGTATACTAGTACTCCTCTCATAAGTTATTCTAATTCGAAAGATGTTTTCCCTAAAAAAGAATATCTTTTAAAGAATTTCATTCAAAAAATATTGTTGACTTTCGATGGTCTTGGGTTTAAGTGCTTCCCCCCTCGCTCATAAAATGTCTCGTGTGCTGATAACATGTCGATTCAGAAAGTGCACGTAAGATATCTCAAATTAATAATAATAATAATAATAATAATAATAATAATAATATGTAAGAAATAGATAACTAGTTTGTGTGAGTTTTACATCTCTTAAAAGCAAAGATAAATATATTTAGACAGTAAAATTAGAAAAATCAAAACAAATACAAAATAACAGCGTGTATGAAAGGACTAAAATATTACGGTTCATCAGAGTTTTAAAATTAATTTTGCAGTCCAATTTTGGTTTCTTACTATCGTCTAATTTGTTCCAATATCGTGTTTTTCGTAAATAATGAGAATCGTATTTCTCGCTATGGCTTAGAATTGTACAAAGTGGGGTAAAAAAAAAGGAGAGGGAAAGGCTTTGTCAAGGCTTTTCCTAATATTTCTTCTGAGATTATAAATTTTTTCCTTATTCTTTTTTATTTTTAGTTTCTTTTCCCCCTTCTTGTTTTTAATTACTTTGCTGTCACCATACATCTTCTACTCCGTAATCACGTAGAGAGAAAAGGAAGAAAGAGAAAGATTTGAAACGGACAGAAAGAGAGACGTACAGACAAAAAGACAGTAAGACTATGGAGGAAAGCTCTACAATATCCGTGTCTTTATGTTTTCACTGTCTTTACCCCTCCCTTTGTTTTCGTCATCATCACCCTTTTCCCCTTTCATCAAAGAGCATTTATGCCACGTACAAAACAAAACAAATAAATACATAATACCAGTCTCACTACTTAAATTTTAAGATAAAACACAGATTTATTTGTTGTGGGCAGAAAATACGTTTATAATTTTAATGGTAAAATAAGGTTGAAATAAGTAATAATTAGGTAATATTTGCAACCACTCTTTATTTTGAGAACAATTAAAATTTAAAACTAGTAGATCATTGTAGTCAGTGATGGCTAAATTATTGCATTGAAATAAATTCTAAACTTTTAACAAGGAAAAGTTCTAAATAATAAGCCTTCATTCACTTTCAAACTAAAAGTTTACTCGTCTAAAGCTATCAACTTTACGTAAATTTTTAGCTTTCGGTGTCTTAAGTTTAATAAAAACTGATATTTTCTCCCTTCACGCAAAGATAGAAATTTAAAACGACCCCTCATCCAGCTTTGTATCTATTTGTTACACAAAACCACTCAAGTAAGAACGGAGCTGTTATTATAATTAACCAAAGAGAAATATTGTATTTACCGATATACAGCTATACACAAATCATGGTTTCCATGGTGATGTTAACAAAGTAATTGAGCCACTGCTCACACAGAAGAAAAGATATGGAGAATTCGCTAGGAAAATAGGGTTTTAGTATTGGGCTACTATTTTTGCTGACATCCTGGACTCCTAACCATTAAAATGAGATTGTCGTTTAAAAGGTTTTATCATAATTTGAATTACAAAAACTGGGCTTATCGAATTATATATAATATAAACAAAGTGGATCAACACTTTAAGTAAATTATATTGAAAGAATACTTCAGTTTAGTTTAGAGAAATCAGGTTTTAGAAACTAAAATTTTAATTTTTCATAAAAATTCTTATATACGAGTCCAAATACCAATTTAAATGTTTATAAAGAATTTTGTGGTAAAAGATGTTATTAGAATCGCATTAAAGTTGGTTTATATCGTAAATCCAACCTAGTGCGAGTCCAACGTCTTAGACCGTGTGAGCACTGATATTGGGAGTGGGTTTGAGGGAGGATTTTAAGCATATTTTGATGAAAAATTGTTAAATTTGAAAAAAATATTTTAGTTTGTTGAGTACTTTTAAACGATCATATACGAGGCGTTAAAAAAAATGGTATGTATATTAAAAAGGGGATATAAATAATATAATAGTATGTTACCATTGAGTTTTATTTTTTAAAAGAGATTCTAAAAGTTTTTATTACCTTGAAGTTTGTGGAATTCTTTCAAATTTACGACCCAACAATAAAATATATATATATATACATATACATATACATCACATGATGGCTGCATTAGGTTAAATCAATACAGTTCATAAACAAAACTGACGCACTTAAATGGCCAAATGATGTAAGATATCACTCTCATACTAAACTGACCAGCTGAAGACAGTAAGATCAGGGTTTGAATCCTAGTTGGGTCCACTGAAGATCTTTTATTCGTAATAGTTTCCCACTTTCCTTCCACGCAAATTTGGGTAGATTTTCTCTAAAATTTTTCCTTCCTCATCCCTATCCAATTAGAGTAATTATCATTTAGGCCTATTCGATTAACCTGAACAGGTAATAAAACACGGTTATAAAAATAGAACTTCCACCCCTCCCCCCTCCCTATTTTTACCGACGCGTTTTACTATCCGTTCGGGTAGTAATACTTATGTACTAATTTTATCACGCTAATCATTTGGGATATTAGGAAGGCTATATTTAGAGGAAATGTATTCGCATTTGCGTTAAAAGATATTTAGGATAAAACCACCCTCAGTACACCCGACCGAGATTCGAACCCCGATCTTCCTGTCATCCGCCATCTATTCCAACAGCAGGGTGACGCCTTAGACCATGCGGCCCTTATATAAAGTGATTTACATTAATTATAATTTACAAACAATAGACTGAATACTTAAGGATTATTTTATAATTTTTTTACATGTATCGTGAGACTGACATCTTAAACCACCTGAACCACGGTCCATGAATATGATGTACTATTGAATATAGTATTCATTGGTTTTATGTAAAACTTGATCACCAAGGAAAATTATTAGCTTCAAATTCAAGAAAATCCCTACTTACACCGTTTCCATATGGGGTAGGCCAAAAACTGTGCACATAGCATATAGAACCACAACTCACCACGTAATCCATCCTCGCTAACTTTCTCCACACATTGTTCCTTTCACATTGACCTATTGTATTCCCTTTCAAACCGCACTCCTTCAGCACCCATTCATTACTGACTCTGTCCACACTAGTTTTTACTTATATATCTCGTTACAACCACATTCACCTTGCTCTTGTGTTTCTCCTAATTTATGCTGAAATATATGAAATATTTTTACTCGAAATCCAAAGAGAAATGTTAAGACTATATTAACAATTAGAACGCATATGTGGCGTTGTGCAGTACTCACAGAAGTAATAGTAATGCATTGTGAACCAAAATAAATGGTACGGTGCAAGGCAGACACTTTCTTTTATATTAAAATAAATACATTTACTAAAAACCCGTTAGATTTTTCAAACGAAATAATGTATATTGTAGCAAAAGCATGGTGGAGAAAAAAAGGTCATCACCAAAGAGAATAAATGAAATAATATAAGCCGTTACAGAAATGTTGAGAAAATATGAACATTTATGTCGACCAAAGAACATAAATTATCAATTTATTTTATCCTTACTATTCCTACAAATTAAAAAGGATAAGTAATTTCGAAACTCAAACAGTTGTGGGGATATGATTAAAATTGGAAGTTTTAGCTGGTGTAGAGAAGTACCTCAAAGTCATTTTTTTTATGTAAATTAGAGTAATACTTTCATTTATAACGTTAATATGCATTTTAATCAAAATCGTTACTGTGAATTTGGAGAAAATATTGTTTTTTTTTTCCTTAGGTTTAGGTTCCCTTAAGTTTAGGGTTTAGGGTTAGGTAGCTAATCAAAATCCTTTGGATAACCCTATGAAAACTATAAATACCAAGTTTTAGCCTGATCAGTAAATTATGATCTTGGCTCTAGGCCGAATTACAGACAGACAGACAGATGGCATCGCTAAATCCACTTGTTAAATTTCAAGAGTGGGGGTGTTATGAAACGTTTACATTAACCAAAATCCTGAGTTTTATTATTTTGATGATCACAAAACTTCTCTCTCGGAGGGGCAAAGAAATAGTAAAAAGGGGGGGATGGGGAACTTTTTTGACCTCTTTGTTAATGTGTTTTGTTTTCTCTTGACCTTTCCTTTTAATTTCACTCTTCACCTGTCCCACGCAACCTAACCCTCCCTTCTGGCTAACGATTTCTTTAGGTAGCGTGACTCTAACCAGGGAAAAGTAGTAACAAATTACTAAGAATTCGGGGCATGTCATGGGTTCGATTCCTGGCTATCACTTCGGTGACCTCATGATCTAAGGTGCTACTCTCACAGAAGACTAGACCACTGATGACAGGGAGATCAAGGTTCGAAACTTGGTCGAGTGTATTAAGGATGATTTTTACAAAATGATTTTCCGCTTTCTCGACGCAAATACGGGTATTCTTCCTCTAAATATAACCTTTCTTATCACTAAATCCATTAGCGTAGTTAGTAGGTAAGCGTATAGCCCAAGCGGGTGGTAATACTAGGTGCTAAAATAAATCCTGGTCAATATAGACAATGGAAAGAGGAAACGAGGGAAAAAACATGTAGCAATCTATGACCAATTAATATTTGTATGAAAAGTGTTTATGGTGCTATTCAATCTGGGTCATTTGATATTGTTATTTTAATACTCCCAGCGTGTAATGCGATTATTTATTGAGCTGTTGAAAATATGTTCGTTTGAAGAGTGATAATAATTATAACTATTTGTTGTTTTTCCAAGTTAATAAGGCATGTAATCATAGTAGACCTACACACTTAATAAAACTAGTTCTAATACATTTTCATTTTCTCCATTGTTTCAACGAATTATGTGCATGGTTGTTAATTAAATAATAGATTATTATAACTGTATTTTATAGTATAGTATGAAGGTGGATAAGTTAAATGAACTGCACACACTTTTACTTGTAAGGTTGATGAAAAATCAGTTTCTCGTTAATTTATTGTATTATATTATCATAGAGATAAAATACTTAAATCAACATTTAAAAAAAGCCGTTGGGATAGATAACTTTATTGAGTACGTATTAATAATAATTTCAATTTCAATTTAATTTATTATAGTGCTGACCAACAGTCGTGAGACCTATGACAGGCCAGCACTGAAATAATAATAATAATGATAATAATAATGATGAAAATGTGAGTGTTCAATCCAAGGTTTGGTCTTGATGTTCTTCCCATGCGATCACCCCTTCGGCCAGTTAGTGCTATTAACACTATCTGGGAGAAAGCATAAGTCCTGAAATTGCGTTAGTCTCTCATTGCTTTCCACACTGGATGTATATGAGCAAGCGAGAAAGAATCAACCCATTTTGCTGCAGAGGTATTTCCAAATAGTTTTCAGTGTTATTTTACATGTCACAATCGACATGGAACCGAATTATTTTAAGATGGGGTGCTAGTGAGCGTGAGTTTAGGGCAGTATTTTCGAAGTTTTTATAGCATAAACATTTATTTGGCCGAAATAAATCAAGTATTTCTTCTATAGAATCATAGAGTTTAGTTTTCCGCACATGCTAATCTCAACAGTTCTTTAATATCTGTCAAGGGTGTCCTGGAATTTAGTGACAACTTTTTCTCTGCATTTAAAAAGTTTGTCACCAAATGACACTATGCTCATGAGAGATATTCAAGAACTCTTGAGATTAGCATGTGCAGAAAGCTAAACTCTATGTTTATATAGAAGAAATATTTTATCTATTTTTGCCAAAAAATGTTTATGCTATAAAAACTGCAAAATGAATGCACTAAACTGGCGCTCACTAGCACCCCACCTTCGGAAGTTGTGCTAAAAATTCCCATTGCTCAGTAAAAATCCGTTGACCTCAGCCAGGTTTGAACCCTTGAACATTGAACGTTGGGTCCTGAGGCGAGTACTTTACCCCAAGAGCATCGTGGCCCACCAGTACACATTTATAGGTACGTATATTTTAAAACTCTGAGATATACTATTAGCTATACATAAATAATAGGGGGCTTATGCGATTTTTCAAGGCTATCATGTCTTGAGAATAATATACTAGT
This sequence comes from Timema bartmani, assembly GCA_902151455.1. Lineage (NCBI taxonomy): Eukaryota > Metazoa > Arthropoda > Insecta > Phasmatodea > Timematidae > Timema > Timema bartmani. The sequence continues at coordinate 123,456 of CABFWB010000081.1, read as the reverse complement.
AATAATATGTTTCCTTCCATTCAGTATACATTTTAGTCTTTAAGGTGGGTGCATAGGAGACGCGAGAAATGGTGAGGGTTTTTGCATTTTTCGTATAAAAGCTATATTTGTTCAACATAAATCAAATTTTCCTTCAGTAAAAACGTAGAGTTTAATTTTATTCACATGGTGATATAAACAATTGTAGAAAATTGATCAAGGTTGTACTGGAATTTAATGACAACTTTTTCTCTTAATTTAAAAAGTTTTTCATCAACATATGAATAAAATAAAATATATGTTTCTAATGAAGCCATATTTTATTTAGTTTGGGTAAAAAAAAATTAAATAAAAACTACGTATCATTCGCTTTTCATCGCAATCCCTACACTCCCACCTGAACATGGACTACAACCATATTCACTAAACATAAAAAAATATATTAAGTTTGTCAATTTTTGCCTCAATATTAAAACTAGGATCTATATTATGCATAGCCTACATGTATATCTTCTTAAAAACCTAAGGATTATAATTTTTCGATGGTTAATAGCTTGTTTCATAATTAAAATAAAAAATATGAAAAAATAATCCATTCTTGCTTCATTAAACTTGAGATTAGTTTCAAAGTAAAATATAGACTAACTTTTTCTTTACTACCACGTCTTACTACCTGTTCAGGATATACGAATATCTTATAATAATTACTCTAAAGGGTTAGGGACAAGAAAGGATGCATTTTAGAAGTAATATAGCAGCATTCGTGTGAAAGGAGAGTGGAAACAATTCAGGAAAAACTATTTTCATTATACTCGACCAGGATTAAAACCCTGATCTCTCTGTCTTCAGTCACAATAGTGAAGCCTTAGACCATTCGGCCACTAAAACGGGTGACTGAAATAAGTTAAATCTCAAAATTCAAAGATAAACCAAGAAAAGTGTATCAATATGTTGTTCAAATATGTAGGCCCTATATCTTTAGTTATATTGTAAGCTAGTATATTCAAATGAAAATCCTAATAACAGAAGTGGAGGAAAAGAACATAAATCAGTTTTTTGTAGCTGTCATCTGGAAACAAAATGATGGACGTAGATTTTAAGTAACCTATTTGTGGAATTAATCTCCGAGCTATGTCCTTTTGAAGTTTAATCTCATTCATATTCTGGTATTTGAGTGAAATAGTAGCACAGACAACTTATTTTGATGTATTAGCAGAATATTTTCACATTTCAAATACGATTCAAAATTATCATCAAGTTATTAAAATTACCGGAATACTATTAGATTTCTCGAAAAAATAAATGTTAAAGCTACTTATAAATCTAGATGATGAAATGTCGTTCTTTTCAAAACAACTTTTATCTCTTGTTATTTTAGTCATTCTCTTTTTTTTTTATTTATTTATTTTAAAAGTACTTTGTTTCAATTTCCCAGTCTTGATGAAACCGGTAAGAAAACTCTTGTTTTACAAGATTTAATGTGTAATCTTTCTTCTGCTTTTGCTCCATGGCGTTCTTCTTGATATAGTAGTTATTTCCCTCTTAAATGCCTATGTTGGTGACAACTCCTAAGACCCTTCTGATACCCTCCTGAGGAAATAAATTAGAAGTTGTAAAGTTTGTATTATAAAGTTCCCAAGGCATTATGTCTATTGAAATTCTAACTAACGCAAACCTTTTATATTCTCTTTAATTTGAACAATCATTTCATGAATTAGACAAGGGGTTTCCGATAAAATTTAATATTCGGAGTTCTTAAGATTTATTTAATTTTTAAAAGTAGTGTAAACAGTTTATAATATCTAAAAAATACAAGTTTGGGACTATCAGTACATATGAGCAAATGTGTAATAGTTCAACTTAAAAAGTTTTCTGAAAAAAATATCTAACATGTTCTTATGCACTGTACATGTGGATTTACCTTGGTAGTATTGGGAGTAAATTGCTTGCCTAAGGACTCGATGTTAGTAGGTTCAAACCCAGCTGAGGTATAAGAATTTTTCTGGGGTGGTAAAAATCCGTAGCACAGTATGCTTTTGAGTGTAAGTCAATCCGTTGGTTCCATGTCGATTGTGGCACGTAAAATAACCCTGAAATGTGTGTTAAAATATCTTTCAGGTGAAGTTGATGGGCTGTTTCATGTTCGCTCATAGAAATTTAGTGTGGAAGGCGTCAGGGAACCACCACACTTACTAAACCACTTTAGCATATATGAGATATCTACCAGATAGTGCAGGCAGCAATAACCATATGAAAGGATTAGTGTGTTTCAAGCTCCGGATGGATAGAAATAACATTAAACCAACATTTTTTTAATGAAGATTAATATGACCCCAAATTCCTCAACAAATTTAAATATAATTGTTTGTTGTATAATTATAACTCCCTTACACAGAAACATTCAAACTTGAGTTAAATATTTATTGTACAATATAGCAGAACATTAAACGTTTTGTATAAGTCATTAGAACCAATTAATATAATTAAACCCTTTATTTTATTTATTTTTTCGGTGAAATTTGATAAATGGAATATCAAAGGTAATTTGTAGTACATTAAATAAAAACATTAAACTTAATTTTAAAATATTTAAATATATCATTGAGTATTTGAAGAAAAAAACACCTCCGGTTTGAAAGAAGATTCATTAATTCCCTGTACGTAATTTACTTTATGATGCAAAGAAAATGTATTGTAATTTTATTAGTTTTCCAACCATGCTAATACCTTTTAAAAATACAATTTAAATCAATTTACACTTTGAAAAAACAACCATCAGTAGACCTGACCAAAATTCTATCCCTGATCTTGCTGTTATCAGCAGTCCAGTCTATTACGAAGGTTATGACTTAGACTTTAAGGTTTAAGATAATTCGATTATAAAATCAGGTCGGTCCTTATTCAAAGGTAATTAATAATTTTATATTTTTTTAGAACCACGTCTTACTACCCGTTCTGGCTATACGCTTATGTGCTAATTACGCTAGTGGTTCTAGTTATGAGGAAGGTTATATTTATACGAAGTGTAGCCGTATTTTCGTGGAGGGAGGATAGAAAACAATTTTGGAAAATACACCCTCAGTACACCCGACCAAGATTCAAACCTCAAGATCCCCGTCATCGGCAGTCTTTTCTAACACGAGAGTAGATAGAGTATTAGACCATAGGCCACCGAAGCAAGTGTTTTTTTTTAATTAAAAGTATTATGTACTAAAAAATATGTATCTCTAAATGCATTGGCCTACAAAATACTGAGGAACCTCAATATGGTGGGGCTAAGAGGGGAGAACACGTTTAAATAAGATGTTCGTTACCATGATCAAACTTCCTAAAACCAAAGTCTGGCGTGCTAGCTGCCAGCCTAATCCCTTGCGGTCAATAGAAAGAGAAAGAAAAATGAGGAAAGAAAATATCAAAAAGAGAATCACGTAAAAGGAAAACAAAAATAATTCTGGTAAAGAAAAATAATGGGGGCTCAAAGGATGATAATAAAACACGAGATAGAGAAAGCCGAAAGTAGAGCAAGATAGACACGGGTACATTTTATGTCTTTAGTTCGTCGCAGAAACTAGCCAAGCGTGTTTCTTTTCGAAAAATTCTTTTACAAGGGGACAAAAGGCACAATAAGCTCAAAATTGGAAAATGTTGGTAGATTTTATAAGGAAGAACGTCTAAAAAAATTAAATAACAAAAAATACTTATTTTGAGACGATAGCTTACTTCTTCTAAGAAAAAAGATTAGCTTGCTTAGTTTGAGAGTTTTACCGTATAGTTTTGGGCAAAAAAAATAAATAAATAAGAACTAGATTTTTTATTATGCCTTACTACCCATGCTGGCTATCCTCATTTAAGTCCATTATTGAAATAGGTATAAAGAAGGTATAAATTATAATAAATGTAACTGCATTTACAAGTAGGGAGAGAGTGAAATCATTAAGGAACAAACCGGCCTCGGTACATCCTACTGTGGTTAAAACTTCAACCTTACTCACAGTGCTTACAAGAGTGACGCCTTAAGCCCTGCAATCATCGATGTGTGCAGTTATAAATTAAAAATGCTTAGAAGAGTGTCTTGAGTTTAAGTAGCAGTTGCTAATTTAAGGGCAAAGAGCACTAAACCATCATTTTGGTCCACCAGCTTTGGAAGATTATATACATGTTATTCGTGCATTAATTTTATCAGACGGACTATGATTGGTTAAAACTCTCAAATGCTCCAAAGGTACAAAACTTTCATTTCCAGACATACTGAATTATTTATATCATATTTTAAGGGCGCTACATGAAAGATCATTGAGAATCTTTACAAACGTTTAAATATAGTGGATCATTTATGAAGTGTTTTAATACTTTTGTTATATTGTTTTCAGCAAAATGAAGGCAACGTTATGACCATTTAAACAATTCAATTTAAAGTTTAAAACCGTATAGAACAATCTCAAGTTATCTTAAAATTATCTGTTGTCACCCTAACAAAACATGATTATTTGATAGAGGAAGGCTAGAGCTGGGTTTTTAACATTTTTGTTTTAATCTCAAAAGTACAAATTTTCACGTAAAGTTTAATTTAATCTTTTAAATAAAATATAATCTCAAAATTTTAACTTTTTTAACTGGTCAGACACCTCTTGATAATTTTAGCTTATATTTTATTGAAAGATATAAAAAAAACTTCTTAAATAATACTGGATTACTATTATATTCCCGTAACACGTCTCAATGCTCTTCCATGTAGCACCTTTAATTGTGTTAAATCATTTATTTCTCATAGATGTGATAAGTATGAAATTATAAATATTTGCCTCTCTTGTTGATTTTAAATTGAAACTAAATAATTTATTTTATAATTTGATTGGAATAAATGGCTCTTCAATTATGTAGAGAGAGAGAGAAAGAAAATAAATCAACTATACTGTAAAGTTTAGACACCAACAGTTGAAGGGCAGTAAACTCTTATAGTTAAGGGTTGATGAGGATGGAAAAGTGAGGGTGGAAGGGAGGCGTAGGAAGACACGTTTGTGTTTGACATGTCGGCCTAACACGCAGAACAAAGTGAGTTTCGACCAACGAGGCAAGGGATAGAACAGACAAACATGTGGGGGCACAAGAGAATGGATGTAGACTCCCATCTCTCACTTACTCCTTCTTCTCTGTCTGGATGTACAACATATTACTTTCCCTCGCGTCTCGGCTCAAAATGTTATTACGATGGCGTGGTGAGGAATATTAGTTACATACCCTTTTTTGATGATGAAGCCATCTAGCACATTTGTATCAAAATAGCTTCCATCACTATTCTTACAGATTTTATTTCCTAGGTTACCCTCTTTGGTGTTCTCATGTTCTAAGGTAGCGGTGTGCAAACTACGGCCCATGGGCCATAACAAGCATCCCAAATGATTTTATATGGCTCAAAAAAGCTTTAGCAAACATTTTGTTCATGAAAGTATACAAATAAATAATTACTATATGAGATAATATAAAATTGAGATTTATTGCTAAATATTAATTTTTTTAAACCGGCCAGTCTTGATTATTTTTAAAATCCGTATGACCCATGATATCAAAAAGTTTGTACTAAGGCGTCACTATAGCAATATACTTGATTGCCAATGATGAGGAGATTAAGGTTTGAATCTCGGTTAGTCGTACTTGGGTTGTTTTTTTCCTAAATGGCTATCCACTCTCTCTCCCCATGTAAAAGGGGGTACACTTCCTCTAAAATTCAAACTTACTCATCACGAATACATTAGTGTAACTAATACATTAACGTATAGCCCGAATGGGTAGTAATCGCGGTGATTTAAAAACAATATGTTTTAGATTACGTGTAAAGAATTTATATTTGTACTTTCTCTCGACCCCTTGGAGATATAAGTATTAAGATAATAAAAAATAATCGAAATAGAGGTTTTAACGGATGTTGATAATTTATGACTTTCTGAAAAAAAAAATGTTATTTTGGGATAGCATTTATCTGTCTGTGTGTCTATATCTTGGCCTAGAGCGAAAACATTTTGACTATTAGGCTAAGAGCTTGGTATCTAGAGTTAACATAAGTTTCCTCAAAGAGATATTCGTAAACAGAAATTTAACCTTAAAATTAAGTGTAGCTTACTCATGCGTGACGAGATTAAAAAACAAACATATTTTCTCAAAATTCGTATCTAGTCACTCTTTAATATTACAAATACCCTCTTCGCCAGTTGCGTGGTCTAGCGCGCTACTATCATGTTGTACTAGACTACCAGAGATGGGAAGATCGTGGTTCGATCCTAGTCGGGTGCTCTGAGAGTGGTTTTTCTTAAATTGTTTTCCACTCTCCTTCCAAGCAAATGGGGGTGCACTTCCATTCAATTATAACCAACCTAATCCCTTAACCACTAGTTTTATTGGTACATAGGCGTATAAACAGGAAGGGTAGTAAGTCGTGTTACTAAAAAAATATGTAGGGCCTATATCTTACAAACAAAGTGGAACATCTCATTTTCCCGGGAAAACTACTCAGAGGGTAGTTTATAAAAGCGGATATCTCCAATTTTGATCATATACCACAATCCTTTTAAATACAAAATTGTAACTTTATGGAGCGATTAAAAAATAAAACATTTTTATTTGAAGTATATTTTTATAAATTAATGGTTTCCAAGCCTTAAGCAAACATATATATATATAGATTCATTTTTTAAATGGAGGTCTTTGAAATGGGAAAATGTTTGTTATGTTCTTTGGTGGACCAGGATGTTCCTTTATTAATATGTTTCTGTAACACTGTATATTATTTCACTTATGCGCTTTGGTTGAATGTCATGCTCTTTTTACTTTCTCTCTATCTTACAGGTAGAGAAAGAAAGTATGGTGATCGTCAAAAAAATCGAACTCGAGATTTTGATGAATTTTGACGTTTCATGACTTCCTGAATCCGAAAAAGTGGTTTTTGAATTTCCGTCTGTCTGTCTGTCTGTCTGTCTGTACCTCCAACTAGAGCCTAAACTATTTTACCGATTGAGCTGAAACTTGATATCTAGGGTTTTCATAGGGTTGCCCCGAGGGGTTTTTGGAATTGGATATCTACCCCTAAAATTAAGGGTAGTTTACTGAAGGG
>CABFWB010000081.1:100040-115232 GCA_902151455.1 Timema bartmani | reverse complement strand
AGGTGGACAAAGATGCGCCTCTTTTCTCATTGATTATATATCATTGTATATTATTTTATGCGTGTTCTTATGTGGAGTGGTGATGATACAATGTACATTATTCCGTTCAGAAATCTTACGAGTGTATAGAAAGAGAGAGAAAGTCTGTGCGGTGCGCCGTACCATTTATTTTTCCATTATGTTCAAGCAACAATTACAATTATTTAATTTAACATATATTAAAGAATTTTAAGTAAATGTCTCCGCATTAAGGTATAAGAGTGAGAACCGTCCGTCCGGTCTACGGTACTATTTATTTTTAGGTGCTTTGCATCTTACAACCCATTTAGTTTATCCGCTTACACACACCAATATGCTAGGGACGAGCAAAGTAGAATTTAAAGGAAATCCACCACTGTCTGGGTGAAGGGAGAAAGGGAAGAAGCCCTTTAATTTAAAAAAAACTCCATCAGCCGATATTATAGCTTCAATTTCCTCATCATCGACAAACCAGACAAGATGAGACTGACGCCTCTATCCACGTGCCATTTATTTGATGAGAGATTTTTGTTGATATTATTTAGTCAACTATTTAAAAAGTGTTTCTTTACGTAAATTGGATGGAAAAAATATATATTCCTGCTCTTGATAGCAATAATTTACTGAAAATATATTAATTTTATTGAAACTTTGAAAAAATCAATAAAGAAAGATAGTACATAAGTCAGAAATGGAGGAATAGTTTCAACAAAAGGTTCAACCAGCTCAAAAACTCTTTATGACAAAAATTTGAATTGGTTTATTTATTAAATGTTACTTTGAAATAATTTTATGACGTGGATAAACATTTATATACTTCTCTATTTGAACAAATATCTTATTGCTATTTATGAATCATTTAGATTTTGTATCGTTAAAATTATCCATTTGTGGTTTAGTATCTCCCGACCATTTTACGGTTCTTAGTAACATGGTTAAATTCGCTATCTTAAATTATTAGCTTTTTTTTAAGCACCGCGTTTTACTGTCCATTCTGGCTATACGTTTATATGCTAATTGGCCCAAAATAATATGGAAGAGCGAGTTTATATTTGGAGGAGGTGTACCCACATTTGCGTTGAGGGGGAGTGGAAAACCATTTTATAAAAATCACATCAGTACACCTGAACGAGAATTGAACATTTATTTCCCCGTCTAGTCTACTGCGAGAGTAGCGCCGGTGACTTAGCAGCCAGCGAAACAGGCATTACATTATTACAAAAAAAAAAACATTCCTGGAGTGATTTTTAGTAGAGAAAATATAATTAGATATTTTCAATTTACTTGTATATTAAGAACAAATTATATTATAAAATACAAATAACATTAAATATATATATATTCCTTTTACTTTAAATTACTTTATTGAATTGATTCATACTTTCATTCATACAGAAAAATAATTACACCTTAATTATTCAATTACTAAAAAAACTATTATCATTATTTTTACTGTAACAAAATATGTCAACCTCTGACAGATGTTTTTTACAGACGTTATTTAATATTAATAGGAATCTATTATAAATATTTACAATAAACACACAAATTTACTTAATTATTATGTCAACCAAACAAATTAAATAATAAAGAGACATAAAGGGAAACATTACAGAAAAATAATTAAACGTTACATTCTATTGAATTTTTCAACTCCCAATTATCAACATGTCCACCAGCTAATCTTCCAGGAAATAGATTACCTAACTAAAAAATATAAACAATACAGTATGAATGTCACTCTATATTAAATATTATTTTATTTACTTTAACGTGTTTATTTTTTAAATATAGTCTGAAGTAACAAACACACTAACATGTTGGTTGGTGTACATCCCGAACGGGTAGAATAAAGCGATGCTAAAAAACTCAAGAAAAACCTGTTGATTCAAAATGATTAAACTGACAAACAAATATGAAAGAAAAAATACTTATATTTAAAATTTCTAATTAATTTGAAAAATAGTATTATTGTAATATATTAGGTTTAATTTACATAATCTATGTATAATATTTGTTTAACCTATAGCGTATATATGCTATATATATAGCATAATATGCTTAATATAGTTACTTATACTTCTTCATAAAAGTGTGTAAGTAATATAAATGTAAGGAGGATGTTAAAAATATGATAATTAAAAGTAACTGACCTACCTTGCTGTTTTTCTGGTATTAGGAACTCAAAAGTTCATTGCCGCACTTAAAAGTACACTAACTATCCCTATATTAAGCTTTTTCTATCCAGTCCACCTCACTACACATTATCTCTTTCAGGTCCATTCTAATGTTATCCTTCCATCTTCCTCTAGGTCTTCTCAATGGTCAATTACCATAGGGTTTGCTAGTCAATATCCTGAACACGGTTCTGGATTATCCCATTCGCACTGCATGTCCTGCCCACCGTTATCTGTAAGATTTGGTTACCCTAACAATTTCTGGTGAGAATTACGGGGTATGTATCTCATCATTATGTAACCTCATCTACTCAACAATAGCCGCAATCCTTTTAGCATCAAATATCTCCCTAGACACTTTGTATACGAAATTTACCTACCTTTGCTAATTTAAATTTAATAAAGTAATTTAAATTCCAATCTCCGTGTAGTCCGTGAAGATTGAATCACAGTTTTCAAGATCAAAATACATTACAATAACCAACCTTACCATCAACGATTTTGAATTGTTTTAGTATTATTTCACGTCTTATAGAATATAATTTAAGAAAACAGGTTGAGAAGTGTATGATTAAACTGAGAGAGGAAACGAAAAAAGTATTTTTCATTTATTTGTAGTATTTAACGTACACTTTTTGAACCGACTGATTTTATCAGCACACGACTTATAAACTAACCTAAATCTAGAACAGACACAACATCCAGCCCCCGGCCATTAATTTATCCCTGTAAAAGGGGAAAACCATTTCTCAGCAATGATATATATTTGCCCATACCAGGAATAAAACCTGGAGCCCTAAACTCAATATACAGACACGCTTCTGACTGAGATAAGGTGTAGGATTTAAGTAAGCTACTAACATAGTAACCGTCAAAATCATAGTTAAGAGTGTTAAGAAGTCTTAGTTTCAAAAGTTGACTTACCGCTTCTTTAACTATCAGGTGGCTGAACGATCTATGACGTCACTATCATGTTAGCCTAGCCTACTAATGACAAAGAGATCGGGGTTCGAAATCCAGTCGGGTCTACTGAGGGTGATTTTTCCTAAATTGTTTTCCACTCTCCCTCTACGTAAATGAGGGTAGATTACCTACAAAATGCTTCCTTTCTCATCCCTGAATCATTAGAATACTATCATATATGCATATAACCTGAACAGGTGGTAAGGCGTGATAGTAATAATAATAATAAAAAATATATACTCGGTTCCTGCACAGAGTTATCTGATTGTCAAACCCTTCCTTCACCTCTGACAAGACGTGTATTTAATCACAACTTGTGAATGTGTATAATGCCAGGCCTACGCCGTGGTTCGGATCCCACGTTAAACTGTAGGTCCTCCATTTTCACCTCACAATCACCCTAACATTACACATTAGTGTAAGTGTTGATCTAGAAGCTAATGAATGACCTTTTTTTATTTCGAAGCTAAATTAAAAGAAAGCACCCATGTAAAAAAAACTTCAAGCAATATTCTCTAAAGAGCCATCTGTCACACAGAGTCCATTGTTAAGCCTAAGAACACTGACTTGAATGAAGGATGACTAGTTTTTACCTACCTGGGATGACGTCACGTCTGATTGCATTGTTCTGCGAGACGTGTGTCATCGGATGAATATTTGCTGTTCACTTTGCCCTTTCAGCCGGCAGCATTTTGATTGAGGTGGGGTCGTTCGGTGTAGTCGGATACGTTACTGGCGTGCGCTAACTTAAGAGCAAGTGTGTCGGCTTAAGCTCCATTGCCCTTGCTTAGGTATCAATGGATCAGTACACCTGCTTAGACACCAATGCACCAGTTTAGATATCAGTGTGCCGGGATAAGTATCGGTGAGCCTGCCTAAGCACCAACACAATTCTAATAACTTTAAAAATTACACATGGACAAGGGAATCGATCATAGGACCTTTGGATTAACACACCAATACTCTAGCAGTGAGATAGCCAGTGATCAACCCGTGCTCAGCTTAATTCCTCACTCATATTTTAAGGCAGAGTCTGTGATGGACGTGTGGATATAATCTGCTACTAAGAGCTATCACTAGTATCACAGCCAGTGGTGACTTGGCGATTGAGCACTGGATCGTCACTGGATGAATTGATGGTCAAGCACTGGCACGCTAAGCCCTGGTCCCTGGTTCAATTTCCGGGTCCGTGTGTACATTTTCAATTTATTTGAATACTATTCAGAAACGATTCATTTCCGTAATTATAATCATTCATTCCCCAAATTTTCGTCTTTCAATACATACTTAATTGTATGATGTTGCCTTCATTCATCTAGAAAGCCATGAGTTAAATAAAATATGGCCTAATCTGTTTTAAGGAAAAGTAGGAATCCATCTGGTTAAAGATCACCATTAGTAGGCCTACAACCAGCCAGGATTCGAGCTCCAACCTTTCAATCCCTGGCAAACCAAGCTGGATTATCTTGACAATTATTCCACGTGTACACTAAAACTGATAAAATAATGATTATTGTGAAATTAAACATAGGTAATTTGTGATGGATTAAATAGCTAAGCTATTATATTTTGTTAGTCACGGTTATAGCCGCATCTAAATATACCCTGCCCTGAGAAAGTGACGATTCCTGGATATCTCAGTGGTAGAGCATTGGCGTGTTATACAAAAGTCCCGGGTTTGATTCCCATGCCCAGCTATATTTTTTCAATTTATTAGAGAATGACTCAGCTACGGCTGATTTACATAATTATAATAATAAATCCCCCAAGCTTCGTCTTCGTGTGTACTTAAATGTATAGCGTTGCTTTCTTCTTTACCAATGCAATTATTTAGTTATCATTTGCTCAGCATGCACCCGCTTAAGCACACATTCATCGTCTCAAGTACCAGTGGGCCTGTCTTAAGTGATCATGAAAATGCGTATGCTTAAGGACCAGTGTGGATTTTTAATCACCAGTAATTTATTGAGGGCTCCTGCTCTAATTTAAGTGCCAGTGATTTTACTAAAGTTTTAATATGTCAAGTGCGTCTGATCTTGAACTAGTACCTACTTAAGTGGCAACACATATTATGTCTATGCGCCAGTGTCAGCTTGAATTCAAATGCATCTTTCCACATTTGTAGATACAAAAAAAAAATTACGAACAGTTACAAGACAACATACTAAAAAATTATGAGCCTTCTGCAATATTACATTTTTGAATATACTTTATCTGTATCTTTAACTTTCTGTAGTTACGTCAATATTGAATAAAACATAGTTGAGGTTACTTTATATAGTAAGGTATTTCATTTTAGTTGTTTCCAATTTTTTCCGTCGTAGCTCTCATTTATGATATTAGAGCAGATAAAAAAGGGCGTGCATGGTGTTGATATATTTATATTTAAAGTAATTATTTAAAGTTCTAGCTTAATGGCAAGTTAGATATACATACATACATACATATATATATATATATATATATCTTGAGTATAAAATGTGGACAATGTTGTTAAAAACATAAAGTAATTGAAACATTTCTCGATTACATGGACAGTTTCTGAGATAAATGTGAACAATAGGTTTTCGGACACCTTTTTCTAAGGTGGCGACAGTAGAATATCTTTCTTTTTCAGGGACTTCTATTGTGTCACTTGGTTGACCAAATACTATGCATACAAAGTTCCTTTCTTCTTAGAAATGTTTAAAGTGATTGGAAAATTTGAAGCGGAAATAATTACATAATACGGAGCAGCTCAGCCCAACGGCTGGTTAGTGACAGTACCCCGTACCATCTGGGAGAACGTAGGCTTATTTGTATTAGGGAGGTCTCTAAAGTGGTATAATTTCTCGTTGCTTTCCACACGGAATTCTAAGAATGAGTGATAAATGGCCTACAAATTATATGTGTATGTATATATACATAATCTCAATATATAGTACATATTAATGTCATTTACCTGCCTTGTAAAACAATATTTAAAATATTCTTATAGTTGTTGCCTTGTGTCAATATTTACTCGCATTAAATAATCATATTTAAAAATAAAATCATAATTTACTCCTGGTTTTAATTCAATATAATACATCTAAATAAATGGTACAGAACACCGCAAATAGCCTAATTATTCTTTCTGTTTTATCCTAAGATATATAAATTTACTAAAAATTAGTAGGATTTGTGACACGAAATAATATACATTGTTGCAGAAACACTTCACCAAAGATCATAAATTAAATAATACACACTGTTATAGAAACATTGGTTAAAGAGGGGCATATCTGTCCACCAAAGAGCATAACACTCAATTTCAATTTTTAAAGACTTACATAAATATACGTATATATATATATTTTTTTCATATATCTCAAAAGCTATTGGTTTTATAAAACTAAATTTCAATAGTACTACAACTTTACAATGATAAGTTATTTAGTATTTGGAATATATGAGAAGATGTGATCAAAATAGGAAATTTCTCCTTGTGTAAATTTCCCTTAAAGTCAGTTATTTAATGAGAAAATGAGATGAAAAAAATTGTGTGTAGTGTTAAATTGTGCAAAAATACAAAATGTAATAAAATTAGTTTTACCACGTTTCAAGAATGTTTTTCTCTTTTTGTACTTTATTAAATTACCCTTTATTTTAGGGTCAAATAATTAATTCCAAAATCTCCTTGCGGGAAACTTGAAAACCCTTGATACCTAGTTTTAGCTAGATCGGTAAAATGGTCTTGGCTCTAGGCCAAGATACAGACAGATGGATACATAGATGGCTTCGTTAAAACCACTTTTTTGTTTTGTTTAGAGGGGTCATGAAACATCGACATTTACCAAAATCACGAGTTCGATTATTTTTTCTTTTGACTATCACAATACATCTCGCTACAAAAGATCAAGATAAAGTAAGAATTACACGAGTTCTTGCACAGAAGAAATTACGGACCTTAATTAGAATTAAAAAAACAAACGTAGATAAAACTAAGCCGCAAAGCATTCGTGTGTATCATAATGAGCTGCGCTCGTAAAATAATAGTTGGTTTAATGTAATTGCAGTAAAGCTAACAATGAGTGTATGATAATTGATCTCAATTATGAACTAAAACAATTATCTATTTTTAATACACTATTCTATAATGACATGCCTTGCCATATTAGTACGATTGTTGTTTTAACTAGGTCCAATCTGCATTATATCATATCGCAACGTACGTGTAATTATTATTAATACAAGTACGGTGCATTTTGTGAAGTGGTTTTATTCCTGCAAACAGGAAGTATCTAGAGACGTGTTTGCACTAGGATTAAGGCTCCCGTTTGAGTTTAAGCCATTTATCTAGTAGCTGCACAACAAGCAGACTTGCAGGGCTTAATCCCATTGTCATACCTTGCCGTTTTAGTGTTGAATTAGATGAAAGCTTACAATGAAGTCCGCCCCCTTTCCACCCCTCAACCATAAACTTGAAGTACTGGTAGAAAAACGACACAACTTCATGTTATTGTTATTATTAATAATCATTAGGTTAATATGAATATTTACTATAATAACTTTTTATATAAAATATTACAAAGAAAATTGACTTATTAGATGCGTTTAGCTGTAGGGCCTATATAAAATAAAATATAATACCAATAAAATTGTCCTTGATATATTACAATACTAAATACTCTATGATATATTTAATCAAAATTTAATAAATATTATTATAGTTTAATGAATTGTTTTAGTTTTTTTTAACTATTCTCAAATTGATTTGTAATAAAAATAAATTTGAAAACTAATCTAAATGGATGAAATGTGCTTTTAAGAAAATATGGTTTCTTTTTTTAAGGTTACATAGTATTATGTGTAGCCTAATATACGAAACCCAAAGCATGTAGTGGCTTAAAAATTTAATATTAGTATTGTTTTAGCACCGCGTCTTACTACCCGTTAGGGTTATACGCTTATTTACTAATAACGCTAATGGTTTTAGGGATTAGGAATGTTATATTTAAAGGAAGTGTGTAAAACCATTTTGGAAAAAAACATTCAGTACATCCAACAAAGAATCGAACCTCGATCTCCCCGTCATCGGAGGTCTAGTATACTGCAAGAGTAGTTCCTTACACTATACAGCCACCCAATCTGGTAATATTAGTATTGCCTAAAGTACAATAAATATATTAGTATATATTTTAAAACTAAATTTGAAAAATTAATTCAGTTCTTCATTCAGAATCCCAATATAATTAGTGTTTTAGGGCACTATTGTAAACAAAGTCAATCATTAATTTTCGTTTACAGTATACAATTTATTAGGCGTTTACAATTTACAGTAAAAACCTCGCATCCACTGATCAGTATCTGTGGTTTCAGCTATCCGGGGCTCACCATTGGATATTTGGTTTATTTTTGATTAAAGAAAGAAATTGTTTATAAATTTCAAACCACGTGCTAAGCGAGAACCGGTCGTACTATTAGCAGAAAAAACGCGCTTACTATGTACAGTACATTATTTGACTCCATCATAATCATTACCATCAACATCACCGATCGTTGCAACAAGAAAAATTGAGAATTAGTGTAAGTACAATGTAGTGTAAAGTACACGTTATTATTACTTTATAAATGTTTGAACTGTCTTCTGTGAATAATTTATCAATTAAACTCTACTGTACTTATATATGATACAGTAATATCACGTTACATAATAGTTCGGTACTATCCGCGGTTTGACGTTACCTCGATAGATCTAATAATGTATTATCCACGGATATGTGGGCTCTACTGCGATGGCTAAAAGAACGTACCATTTTCTACAAAATGTAATAAAAGAACAGGATCCATTTGAATTTCACTACAATGAGGATATCCCGGCTAGAAGTATCAGTATCGCATAAGGTTTCTAAACATATATCATCCTCAATAGTTTTTTTTTAGATTGTCTGTGTATAAATTTGACTCGAGTCGACTCGATACTAACTATTTTATAAAAATATGTTTCTTTTATAAACATATTTTACATTTTGACATAAAAACCTGAATTAATGATAATGACGTAGAATTCTAGATTTATTTCCGTTGTAATTTAGAACACATGGCTAATAAAAAATTGAATGATCCTCAGTCATGTTTTATTCATTCTTATTTTATTAAATTTATCTAATTAAAAGGTTTTCAAAGAGCATAATTTATTATCGAATATATTTCGCTCTACACACGGTTAGATCCCCATACATAGGCATCTACACACACATACATCCACACCCCCACACATACCTTAGCATACACACACTTTCACACAAACACACATTCCTCCCACACAAATATATCCTTTCAATGACATGCTTACACAAAAGCCTTACTTTTTTTTCGTTTCCTACTCTAATTACATTTTCAGTGGAACGGAAAGGATGCTACTCTTTCCCTCACCATTAGAAGAAACTTTATGATTAAATTGTAATGAAGGTGATTTATATATCTGCTTTTTATGGAATTATAGGAAAGGTTGTAAGCCTAGGTTTGAATTAATTTGAATTTAAAAATTTATAGACCTTAAAGTACCATGATATAAATATTATTTAAGCCATAAAACATTGAATTGCGCTCATTATTAAAAACCTGATTGGTAGGTAACTAGTTATACACATGGATAAATAGAAATTGTAGTGCATTTTTTTTTTTAAAAAGGAGCTCGTTCCTATAAATAAACTAAAATATTAAATTTTATTTTACAATAAATAGCCTTCACTCTCTTAACCAATAAATCTACACATCTGATACTGATATAAGGGTCCCGAATTCAATTCCAGGAATATCCGAAGGTGTATCACTGATTAAATGTGTTTTATCTTTCACCATGATGAATTAATGGATGGCGGTTGTGTAAAAGGTATAGGAGGGGAGATTTTGGGTGTGGTTTCTGTTCTAGATTTTGGTTAGTTTATAAGTATTTTGTTGATATAATCAGTTTGCCCAGAAAGTGCACGTAATATATATATATATATAGAGAGAGAGAAATAGAGAGAGAGAGAAATAGAGAGTGAATGAGTGAGAGAGTAGGGGCAACTCGTTATTAGCGACATTTCAAATGACAGAAAAAGGCCAAAATTAGCATGAATGGATTATAAAAATAGATATAAAAATTATGTACCAATTTCTTAAGAAGGAGATTTCAGAAAATAGGGGCACATTATTTTGCGGCAAACATTGATAACATTTAACACTATTATTTTTGTTATATTTGATATATTGAAACTATCTATCAAAAGTGACAGATGCAGATCCTATGACTTGACGTATTAATATTATGTGAAATTAGATCTAGTAGCTTTTATATAGGTCAGATAGGATTCTTCCTCTGAACGTCTGACAGTAGACAGCCAACTAATGTTGGTGAAACTATAGTTAAGTTTTGCATGTACAAGTCTTAAGTTCTAGATCAGTTACAAAGGTATTTATACGACACAACGTCGACAACTGTTGTGGTTTCTCCTTTGTAGCAAAGAAAGGGTATTATTCCAACTTGACAATAACATCTTGTTGACATAAGGTCGGCCCCTTTCCTTCAACCCCTTCCCTCTTTTAGAATGCACCGGGAGTAAATACCATTAGATTAAGGCCTTGTAACGTATACTGGTTCTACAGTAAGTCTTTGGTTCCGGGTTTAATTGTGCTATAATAGTCAAGTTGTGATTTAATTAACCATTCAATTCAGTTACTTAAGACACTAGGGTCATATCGTCATTTGATGAACCTTTAAGTTAGATTTCAATTATAACCTTACGATTATTGTTTTCTTAGTTACAAATAATTATATTCAATGTCAAAATGACAGTTCAAAAAGCGATTAGATTTATAAGAAAGAAGATGAATACAATATGAAATATTCATATACCTGGAATAATGATTATTTAAATTGAAATATTAAAATTGTTAGTGTCTAAGAACACAAAAATATATTCAATATTGAAATGCCATACGGAGGAACATTCTATACAGTTTAAAAACAAAGAGATATACTTTCCTATACAGAAAAGTATATATAATAGTTTTATTAGAGTATATTCATGGTCTAAATGTCTAGTAGATTATTTATACTGCTAGGAAAGCTACTCTTTATGGCATTTCGACGCTTATTATATTTGTGTATTCAGACACTGATAATTTGTAAGTTTATAATTACGATAGTAATTCTTCCTAGCGTGAGCATAAATTAAACTATATTTAGAGAACCTTATTGCACCCGTATAGTTCAATTATTCACAAACAGATTATATTATCAGAGATGTCATAAAATAAAATAAAATTCAGTGTGTGGAAATAACGTAAATATATAACTTTAGAGCTAACCATGGAATTAGTAACAAAGATTATATAGATTATGAAACACAGATTAATTTATTACTTATTCTATTAATAGACCCTATTAATAATACAGTATTTAATAAACGTAAGTATGTATATATACATATATATACAACACATTAATAAACAATGAATATTGTTTTATTTGGTAGATTCTATTTTATAAATATGCAAAATACAGTTAAAAATATAAATACAAAGTATTAAGTGAATTTATTAGAACAACTCATTTTAAGTGGGTCTTTTCAAATTAATAATGATGTGCAATCGGCTCATATATTTATTTGGTTTTAAAATTAACGAATTTTAACAAATTTAATCATACATATTAACATAATCCTCATAATAACATCCTGACCCGTTGCACACCCAAACATATTTGGTGAGATTTGTCTGGTAGAATTATAGGCCATGGATTCTCTACAAAGACGGTATATTGAGGGGTTTTTTTCAAAATGGTTTTCAGCACTTCCTCCACTCAAATTATAGTACTTTTTTCTATATTCTACATTCATTATCCAATCTTTATTAGGGTAAATTTGTGGACTGGTAGTGAGACGTACACAACAACAATTAACTAAATATCTCTCACTATATTTAACTTCCACAATTTATATATATATATATATATATTAAAAGTATTATTAAATAATATATTTATGATACAATAGTAAAAATAGCTATAGACTCTTTTTTATTTAATGTGAGAAAAAAGTGAACAATACTATGGAAGAAGCTTACGTTGCTCTAAATTTTGTCACGAAGGCACATTTGTTCGTTACAAGATAGAGTTGCAAAGCAATTTACAGTTTTAAACTTATACCAATCTAAAGTTTATATAACTTAAAATTGAGATAGCCAAAATGAATTAAAGCTTCTGATAAATTATAAAGTTTTAAATTTAGAATAAAAGTTGAAGTTTAAGTTCATTGTGGTAGAAATAAATTGATGTAAAAGAGAATAGAGTCCGTTTGCACCGTTATTTTACATTTTATGTGTGAACAGCAATATCAGGAGACCATATTCCATTAGTTACTATCCGTAAGGGAACAAAAGGAGATAGTGAAGAAGCATAAACAATAAAAAAATTTTTAGAGGAAATCACCATCAGTACACCCGACTGTAACTTTAACCCTTATCTCCTCGTCATCGGCAGTTAAGTCGACTGTGAAATAACGCCTTATACCAATCGACCACCGGAGCGGCTAAGTTATGATAGAAAAACAACTTTTTGGAATTTAAACAATGAGGTTCAGTGTTATTTAGAGACTATAAAAATGTACTCATATATTTTTTATTTAGAACATTGATTAAAATAACACCTTAGCTCACTCGGCAGCGTTTCTGTCTACTGAGTTAAGGGTCCCTGGCTCGATTCCCAGCACGGCCAAAAAAATCATCATTGGTGAAATGTGGATTTACCCTTTCACAGTGAAGAATTAACAGCCGGGGGCTGTATGCTGTATCTGTCCTAGTCTTAAGTTAGATTATAAGGCGTATGAAGCTACGACAGGCCTAGCAAGCCGGTAGTGGAAAATTTATGGCATGAATAAAAAACTGACCCAGGCTACAGGCTGGAAACAGTGATAGGTGTATAGTTAATTAAAGTAATTAAAATAATGAAAGGTCATTAAAAGATGCAATTCTAATGTTAGTTTGAGGAAAAGCTGTTACCTAAGTTGAGTGAGGTTGAATATCATTGAAATTCTATCATTGTTAAAAGTTCAAATATATTACTAATAAATAATTGATGAAAATTAATAATAAAGAAATGTGACCCTCGAGTTCACAAGTGGCTTACAACAGATAAAACTGCCATGACAAAACAAGATTAATAATCGATATTTAAACCATAGGAAGCTGAATTAATTTAATTTCATTCCCGATAATATTGTAGTTAGAACTTGCCAAAATAATGGTCCAGCTTTGCATGAAACGGGTAACAAAACGTGCAATGCAAGCTACGGTTTTCTACACACGTTCATTTTCATTAAACTTGTCAGTAATTTTTTGCGAAAAACATATTTTTACGCTTACAATATCTTCATCACGCCCTATTTATCTCCGTTTTTAGTGACACTTAATTTCTTAAAAGTATTTTGCAAACCAATGTGTTTGGCTAGGAATGTTAGGATGTTTATGCATTTTTGAACTCAGCTACTAATATAATGTTAAACCTATTCTTTTGCACATTTCATACCAAATAAAAGATCCATGTGTAGAACATTAATTTCTACATATTTCGAATATTTTAAGTGTTTTACATATTTTCTGAATACTACTAGATTTCAAGTTTTTTTTATATTATTTTACAATAAATATTAGCATTCATTTTATATTCGTAGTATTTATTTTATTTATTGAATTACAATGAGAGAAATATACATGCTAAGACTTTCCCCAATCACTTCTTGTGAAGTAAAAAGGAGTTTTATCCCACAAAATGTTGCTACAGAAGAGGCAAATTATGGCACTAGAAAATTTGAAAAATTCATTGTTTTCCATAGTTTTGAAAAATGATGAGAATAATCATTATTGTTTTAATCAATCTAAAAAATGTTTTTTCAAAGTAAAATGTTTTGCAACAAACACTGTTCATTAAATTGGCAGAAACAACCATATATTCTACTCTTTAATGTAGAGGCCTTTTTCTTACGTGAGAATTTTAATTTAAGTATTATTTTGGACCACACTAGAACAGTGTTTTTTTTTAATATTGGCAGTGTTACCTGTGTGGTGGAATTTTTGATTTATTTTAATATTTCAGGCATTACATAGGTCCATATTAGGACTTTAATTTACATATAAATTCTGACTCAAATGAACAGGCTTGGTTTTTACTAAATACGCTTAGCATTTCTAAAGATCTAGTCGCCGACAAACGGACACCATTTGTCATTTTATATTTCATTCAATGTAATAAACATTTTGAAGAAAATATTTTTAGCTATAAAACATACGTGGCAAGGAAATATTGTAGCTATCTTGTGTAGATGAATAGAAACTTACGCGAAATATAATTTATAAAAATAAATATGTAATTACAAAATNCCCCCCCCCCCCTTCCCCCGGTTCACTTGTGGCACAGATTTCAAAACTTCAAAAAGGTGCTCACAGTGTCTACACTGTGAAAGACAATGTTAAACTGAAGGTAGAAATCATCTACCTACGAACAGAAACAGCAAATGCCCTTTCCAAAAATAATCACCACAGGCCACAATAGAGGCTACAAAAGGGGAGGTGAAAGCTTAACATTTGTAAAATACTTGTGTTGAAGTTATTGTCTTGTTATAGGAATGTCATCACTGTTGTGAGGAAAATTCTTGGAAAACCAAGAATAATACAAAATACAATACACTAAGTAGTATCTAGTTCGGTCAAAATACAATACACTACACAGATACATAGTAGGATCTGGGTACGTTCAGATTATAATAGAGATCCTTTTGGAAACCTATAGGAAGAACGAAAAGGTAGCGTTCTAGTGTGCAGGCGGAACGCTTTAAACTTGTGTTGTATCAACCTGAACGCTCGTAATATATTTTCGTATCAACCGAAACGGCATTCCGGTGAGTTCCGGCCAAATTAGAGCACTGGATGGACCCATAAGGAAATGTAATGTTTTCATTGTAAGTGTATATATATATATATATATGTAATGTTTTCATTGTAAGTGTATATATATATATATATATATATATAT
>CABFWB010000081.1:66436-82307 GCA_902151455.1 Timema bartmani | reverse complement strand
CCCTTCAGTAAACTACCCTTAATTTTAGGGGTAGATATCCAATTCCAAAAACCCCTCGGGGCAACCCTATGAAAACCCTAGATATCAAGTTTCAGCTCAATCGGTAAAATAGTTTAGGCTCTAGTTGGAGGTACAGACAGACAGACAGACAGACAGACGGAAATTCAAAAACCACTTTTTCGGATTCAGGGAGTCATGAAACGTCAAAATTCATCAAAATCTTGATTTCGATTTTTTTGACGATCACCATACTTTCTCTACCTGTAAGATAGAGAGAAAGTAAATATAAACTTAAAATCCAAGGAGAAATTAAAGGAGATATTTCAACTTGGAATACAAAGGGAAATGTTAAGACTGTAGTAACGATAATAACATGGTAAATTTCATAACGTAATGAACGGTGTTGTGGCTTATTAGCACCGCGTCTCACCATCCGTTACTTGATTCCCACGTTCGCCGAAAAAAAAGCGCAGAACAGAAAAGTGGTCATGAGATGAGCTCATCGGCGTGAGTTGTTCTGCTAAAGTTCAACTTATCTCTACTTTGTCTGCTCTGCCTGAGCTCTTTGGCATGAGAGAACCAATCAAATCTCAAAACTAACCATCTCAAATCGGTGCGCATATGCATTTGACAACGTATGCTCTGTATAGCTAACAGCAGGCAGACGTCTTCTTTGGCCATTGTGAGGAAATTGGAAATAACCTGTTAAATGTTAAGTTTGTGTGTCGATGTATAGTATTGTGCCACAACCCAGCGTCATAATTTGAAAACATCCATCTGGAGAATGAACTAAAATATATGTCTAATCACTAGAAAATAAAATATGTTGATAATAAGCTGTTTAAATTTGCATTGTAATGCATCATGAGTCAACAAACAGCGAGTGAATTTCTGTGACGCTCAGGCAGATTCTGCTTTCTATTTACGGTGAACGTGTGAATCAATCTTTATTGTTATATTGATATGTTATATTTATACAAATGATTTAGGGATGAGGAAGGTTGAATTTAAAGGAAGTAAACCCGACCGGGAACCGATTCCCTATCTACCCTTCATAAAAAAAAGCCCAGTCTAGTGCGACAGTGACGCCTTAGATAAGGGGTCAGCAACATTTTATGAACTCAGATCAACTCATAAATTTTCCAAAGTTTCCTCGATCATACATCGTGTCTCCACTCTACTTATTCTGTTTTTTCTGTGTGTTCATCATATATTTACTCCTTATATCAACCTTATTTAAATTCTTATGTTCCCATATTCGTGGAAATAAAATATTGATTTGATAAAATGTACAATTTTCATATTAAACTATTTTATTTTCCTATAACATTATCGATCTTACAATTGACCAACGTTATTTTGGTCATTAAAATATTATTATTGAGCTTTGATGGCATAAATAATTACTTTTAATAATGTGATTGACTGAAAGTTGTCGCAAAATTGAGCTGTCGATCAATAAACAAGTTCCGAAATCTGCCTTAGACTATGTAGCCAAAAAGTGGGTTAAAGTTGGAGATGTAGGAAACGCGATTTAGGGGCAGTGCTTCTGCAGTTGTTAAGCAAAACTTATTTTTGTCAAAAATAAATAAAATATACCTAAAATAGAAACATAGAGTTTAATTTTCTTCACATGATGATATCAACACTCTTTGAATATATGTCTTGATCATAGCGACATTTAAGATAAGAAACGTTTTAAATGAAAATAAAAGGTTGTCATTAAATTTCAAGTAACTCTTGACAGATATTCAAGAACTGTTGATATCACAATGTGAAGAAAACTAAACTCTTATGTTTGTAATAGAGAAAAAAAAGGTTTATTTTGGTCATAAAAATGTTTTGATATGAAAAAAAACAAAAGCACTGCCCTTAGCTCGCATTGCCTACATCCTCCCCCACCTTCATATGATCTACTCATATTCTATTTTAGCTAAGAAAGTGTGGTCTACTGTTCGCAGAACTGTTATTAGACCTAGTAAATAATCTAACCAACGAGTCTAAATACTGTGATGAAATCAAAGCACCGATGCATTAATTCTTCTTAAAAAATCACATTGAATGTTTGTTGTTCCACAATAGATTCTCTTCCATAAAGATCAGCAGGATTTTACAGTGATTTCCAAGTCAACACGGGGGGGGGTTAGAGATTGACCGTGTTTTTGTTTATCTCCCTTTCCACCCCCTCCATCCCCTACTTTTAACGATCGTATCAGGAAGGGATGTGCCGCTCGGAGAGCACATAATGTGGTTGAAGTGGACGAGAGACCAAACAAACGTATTCCGGTTACATCAGCCATCAGGACGATTGGCTCGGTTGGTGTTAGCTCTCTGACGTCACAATTACATCGCCATTATCCCCCATTGTTTGTGGATGTCATGGGAGTCCCTCTGGGCTAAAAGGGGGGGAGGGGTTTGAAAGGGGGATCTACCTTATTCATTGAGAAAAGGAGAAATAAAGACAAGGAAAGGGGAAAAAAAACGCACTAAGAAAGATAAATTTCCACTGAAAGATTGAGTGATTGCCAATAGACTTAATGGACTGAAATGGTCCTCTACATCCCCCCCCCCTAACTTTTTTCTTACTGTTTCTTCTGGTGTATGTGGGTGTTTAACGGATAAATGCTCACTGAATGATTTATTTGTGGCATTTGGAAGCTTATGGGACGAAATTGAATTAGGGTGAATCGATTTGACATCGAGTCACCATGTTGCAGTAATTTTCTTCCTTTATCACCTTTTACAATCCCCCTTTTGATTGAATCTTTTTTTTACCTACTTTGTTCACTACTATTTTGGATTTTTCGCACATATATAGACTATTAATTACGCCAATTTGATAGGAATGATGAGGGTAAAATTTTGAGGAAATGTATTTGAATAAACGTTGAGGGGAAAGTGGGTAGTCATTTAAAAAATAATCACCCTCAGTACACCCGGTTGAGATTCAAGCAGTTATGCCCCCCTGCCCCCTATCAGTGGAAAACTTGATTAAATGAGCTTGAGGGATCAAATTAATATTGACTAGCTCAAGGGTCTTTATCATCGCGTTTTACTACCCATTCGGGTTGTACGCATATGATACTAATTACTCTTACGCGTTAGGAAGAGGAAAGGTTGAATTTAGAATAGGTGTAACCACATTTGCGTGGAGGGAGAGAATAAAACCATTTAGGAATAACCCCTCTCAGTTCATCCGACCAGGTTCGAACCCCGATTTCCCCATCATCAACAGTATTGTGAGAGGGATGCCCTAGGCCATGCGTCCACTGGAGCTAGCTGGAATGAGTTATCTTGATAAATATCGATGACTATTGTTAAGTATAATATATAATAAAAAATACTATTATAATTCATCCTAACCTGAGACCTAAAGTAACCAAACATTCCATATCACTACGCGAAGGAGCTACATAATTGGCGGAACACCAGTGCAATATTTTAAACCGGTGCGACCGTGTATAGTCAATACCATAACAGAAACCATCACTGCCGAGATTAAATATCAACTGACCGTTAATGACTTGACGTTAACATGTGATAAGGACTGTACCATTGGTTCCCTCAACGCTGAGTCAGGAGTTTGTTGGTATTCGAATAGCGCTGGTAAAGCTTAAAGTTTAATCTCTAAATCAAATAAAGGGATAATTTTAGTTATAATAATTTTCTAGTGTCATTTTAAAAAAGTTTAATACGTATGTAAATACATCGATTTATAAACCTAATACGAAAAGAGCTGTAGAAAAGAGTATTTTATGTATTTTACTAGTCTTATTGTTTATATTATTTATAAACCTTTGGTGTACAATAAAAAATATGACAACAATATAAATAAAAATATGTGGTCTACCCGTTTAGTTAAAAAAACCTACTTAACTATCCAAACCTTGATTGAGTAAGAGTTTATAGAGTTTCTGAATAATTTCATATGAAATATATTTTTATAAAACCAACAGTTTCTGAGATATTGGCAAATATATTAATACAATTTTGTGAGATTTATGTGTAGAGAGATACCACATAAGTTTTAACGCAATTATTCTCTAATACCATAGCGTAAAAAATGAGTAAGTCTCTCAAAAAGTTTATGTTCTTTTTCTTTCAACCTCTTAGGAGAAATGTGTGTACAACAATTTTAGATTAAATAGTTAATATTTACCTAATTTATTGGTCAAAATTCATAAATGAGGAATTTAGTAGCTATGCAATAACCATAGATGTGCAACCCCTAATAAATTGTTGACAATTTTGAAACGCAAGTCGACATTTTAATACCAAGTGTTGACCCACGGGAACCCAATATCAATATTTTTACTTTCTCATTACCTTACAGTTTTGTGATTGTCAAAAAAAATTGAACTCGATATTTTGATGGATGTCGACGTCTCATGATCCCTCAAACCATAAAAAGTAGCTTTCGCAATGCCGTCTGTTTGTTTGTTCATCTTTCTGTCAGTCTGTACCACGGGCTAAAGCTTAAACTATTTTACCAATTGGGTTAAAACATGGTATATATGGTTTTCATAAGTTTACCCCGAGGAATTTTTGGAATTGGATATCCAACCCTAAAGATAAGGGTAGTTTCCTCAAATTACAAACCAAATGGCTACTTCAACTTTTCATCAAAATGAATTTAAAGTTTCCAATCTGATGCGTGAAATATATTTTTTTTGTTTTATCTCCGTAAGTCTTTTAGATATGAAATTACTTACTATTGCATACATATGGATCTATTTAAAATAAACCTCTTTTACTTGAAATATACTCTTATAAAACCAAAGGTTTTTAAGCTATACACAAATATACAATTGTTTTAATTTTGCCAACATTTTAAGGTAAATTATTACGACCGTCAAAAGCAGCTAGCTCGAGATGTTGAAGAATGTCGACGTTTCATGACCCCCTCGAACTCTAAAAAGTGGTTTTTGCAACGCCAGCTGTCTAACCCTAAAATTAATAGCAGTTTACTAAAGAGTGAAAAAAAAATCAATTTGCTCAAAATCGGCTGTAACGTTTCTCATTCTAACTCAATAGTCAATAATTACCTGTTTAATTGGTCAAAATTTATAAAAGAGTAATTTAATAGCAATGCATTAACCTAAAGATATCCCATAGTAAAATGATGAAAATTTTAACTGGAAGTCAACATTTTAATACGAAGTGTTGACCTTTGGGGACCCAATATCTATATTTTGTATTGATACAAATATACAAATTAAGACGTTAATTCTTTAAAAATAAAATTATGAAATTTAAAACCACGAATACATTTTTTTTTTACGTATGTCTAGCGCAATTTGTTCTCGGGTTTATTAGTGTATATTATATTAGGAGTTTTGAGTAAATATCTCTATTTTTAAAAATAGAGCGAGAAAGTTTGTGCGGAGTTCCGTACCATTTATTTCCTTTTATCCTTCATTTAAATCTAATACGATACCTTTTATACCAGTTGGTAACGTGTATGGCTACTAAACTAAGGGTCTTGGGTTTGATCCTCAGAGGAGATAAATAATAATCATTAATGAAATTGGGGATTCACCATTGTAACGTTAACTTACAGTTAGTTACAATTGGATCCATCCCGTTATAATGTTGATACGTAACTATCAAGAATTCATACCACCCGCTCAATAATTCCGACCCAAATAGAATCCCTACAATGGTACTATTCTCTGTTGTAGTCCCTGTAGGCTAATACGGAAAGATAATACGACACAGTATATTTCATACTGTACAATCTTCTGTAATATTACACTCATAATTGTTCAGGAACTTACCTTTGAAATCTTCTATCACTAGCCGCCACCAAAGCTGACCTACTCCGTGCTGCCATGTGGAGAATGGGCCGAGCTAACGCAAGTCTACTGTCAACACGTGATTGCTCTCAGTCTGGTCAGATAGAAACTGAGGCGTAACGACATGGAGTCCGATAGAAGACAACAATCCACCCGCCCCCTGATGGCTGTTTGAAGAACTACCCCAAACATCGAATGATCGTCGACTTGTTCTAATATTCTGATGGAACAACCCTACAAAGTGCCTACGTGACCGAAGACAGCTAGCAACTACGTGCTAGAATTACCTCCCCTCCTTTCCGTGTAACGAAACTCACTATATAACAGGCTGTATGTGTCTGCAAAAATGACTATCTATCAATCCGCGAACGAGGGCGGATGACTATCTATCATTCCGCGAACGAGGACGGATCATTGTCATGGACCTGGACAATGATCGGATACACATTCATATATACTAATTGGAAAGTAACTATGGCGTCTACTTTTCATAGACTCTATTTATTTTCGGCTTATAAATTTGTTGTATTAGAATCATTATTTTGTTTTTCGTGTAATATTTAACTTTTCTCTTTATCTCAGTCGCTTAAATTTAACTATTATGTCGCCACTTAGGCGCGGTATCATGTTGGTTAGTTTAGTTTGATTTCCACCATTGGTAATTTTGTATTGAGTGAATTTAAATGTAAAATGTTAAAATGTGTGGACTTTTGTATTTTGCTATTTCACGCGACTGTAGAAATAAAATCATGCTTGTTATTTTTTTTATATAATTTAATTTTGTTCTAAATTTCAATCTTTAGTTTTTTCTAAGAGATAGTTAGTCCCGGGAGGTTTTGACTTGAGTCTGGAAGTCAAACTCTCGCGTTATGTTTTGTAAATTTCGTATTGTAACTTGTAATTGTTTGAGGAGCCCATCAGGCAAGAATATTTAATGTTTGTTTCATTTTGTGGATATCTTACTTCACTTCACTTTTGGTAGTTTAACTTCTCTGTTGATGTTAAAAATCTACGTAATTTTGTGTCTCTTAAAGACGACCTGTTTTAAATGTAAACATGGGATGTTTACATTCTGCGCTTCACGTTATTATTTTCAGCATTATTCAGAATGATATAATGAGACCACTGTACTTTGCTTTATCTACGTTTATACTGAATAAACCATATTATTGTTATATTTTTTAATTCTGCTTATATTTTCCCTTATGTAGATTCACCTTCTCCCTTTTATTTAATTGTGGTCGTTAAGTAGAAGGCAATGGAGACGGTGTAACACTGATTAACATTGATGAATTAACGGCTGAAAGGAATGAATGTTGAATATTCTAGAATTAAATCACTTTGTAAGTCGTATCTGAGGGTAATAAGGTTTTGCCCATTGACCGCAGTTACAGATGAAATCTCTTTTTCATAATACCATCAACATTCCTTCGCGTATGTCCATCTTGAAAAAGTCTCTGCCTCTATTGAACAGTCGTGCACCCATCGCTCAGCACCTGTTGTCCTTGACAAACAGTCGGTGAATTGGGTGTGAGGGGAAGAGGGTTGAGGAGGGGAATTAGGGGGGGGGGGAGTATACTCATTACACTGCCGCATAACCTGGTTGAATAACCTGCTTCAATACCGTCTTGGTAAAATGTGGTCTTACTTCCCTTGTAAAGTTTCTTGTATATTTTCAGAGCCATTAATAAGTTCTCAGGTCAAGGTTAAGCTATATTAAGTTCCTGTGTGCTAGTTTCCAGATAAAAATTGTTGTTTTAAGAGTCTTATTGTATTTATTTCAATAAACAGTTTTAAATATTATCCTCGAGAACAATCTAGATAGATAAATAAATTACTGTTTTTAAATAAATAGTAACGGTTCACTGCACATACTTCACTCTCTTTTGTCATAAAATAGAAACATATATTAAAAACTCGTATGATTTATTAAATAAAATAATATCAATTCTTACAAAAACACTCCATCAAAGATCATAAATAAATAATATACATTGGATCAGAAACCTTGTGAAAGGGCATAACCATAATATTATGTGTTTACATAGAGTTCAAAAACAGTCGATTTTATAAAAATTTTGAAAATTTAATTTAATTTTACTACAAATTTCAAATGATAAGTTATTTCGTTACAGAAATAGTTGCGAAAATATGATAATAACAGAGAGTTGTTCTCTCTAATATAAAATATCCTTAAAGGTCAACCTCAGTGGTAGTGAGGTTAAGTGCTCCCTCCCCTCAGGACACGGTGCTAATGGGTTCAAGCCCAGCTTGGGTCTATGGATTTTCCTTGAACACAATTTCCTTCAGAGGGGAAGTAAAGCATTAGTTTCCATGTCGATTGAGGGTTGTAGAATAATACTTGAAGGTATGAGAAAATACCTTTCTTGGTAAAATTGGTAGGCCCTTTCGCTCTCACTTATAGTAACATTATCATGTATTTATATAATCAGTTGGCTTAGAAAGTGCATGTTAAATATATCAAATAAATAATTGCTAAAAATAGTCATTAGGGTTAATTTCATGCGAAAAAGAGAGTCTCTAATTTGTTTATAATATTGGACAGTGCCTAGATACAAAATTTAATCAAAATATTTAGAGCAAATTTTGAGGAAATCGATTTATATCTGTTTGTGCTCTTCTGTAAGCTAACCTTAGTTTTAGGGTCAGATATTTAGTCCCAAAAGCCCTTAGGAGGAATCTTATAAAATCCTTTATACCGTATATTTAACCCTATTGGTAGAATGGTTTTAGCTATAGGCTATACAGATACACAGGAAGACAGACAGACAGAGGGTATCAAGAAAACAACTTTTTCTTTTTCAGGGGGTCATGAAACGTCGATATTTATCAAAAGCTTGAGTTTAATTTTTTTTTTACTCAACAATACTTCTCTCTTTGGTTGTCGAAAGAAAGTAAAATTGGCAAAGTTGGTAATTTTTTTTTAAGAATGATTGGAAACAAATCTTGAGGGAAAATCGAACCCATTTCGTAAGGTTGGGACTAAATACACGAACCCTAGGTTCAGAGACAAGTTCACCTTGGAGATTTGCCAGGTGATTGTGTCAACATGAATAGCCGTTAAGATTATATAGATGCTGTGATTATATAATACGTTTCAAATAAATGCCATCCTTAGGGATACCATAAAATATATATGCTTTACATGTATGGTTTTGGAATCTAAAAATAAGGTAGCATCCAATAAATAAAACTTTTTTTAATCATCTTACTACCTGTTCAGTTCATATGTATATATGATAGTTACTTTAATGTATAGGGATGAAGAAGGAAACATTTTAGAGTTAATCAATCTACCAGTATTTGCGTGAGAAACAATTTAGGAAGACACACTCTCAATAGACCCGATAAGGATTCGAACCCCAATCTCCCTATCTTCGGCAGAATAGTCTAACACGAGAGTAATGCCTTAGACCACTGCCACTAAAGCTGGTAAAACAGTAAGTTTTAACTAGCACCAAAGAAACAATTTAATCACGCTATTAAGAAAGCACTTAATTTCTTGGATCACACTTTAATGGAAATAAAAGGGGGTTTAAGACTCTTATTTAATATTATGTTTATTTTAAACTAGCTGGTGTACCCATTCTTCGCACGGGGAATCTATAAAGTAGCTTTATTGTTTTTAGTACATAAAATAAAACAAAGTGAATAGTAACCAAATCTTAAATTGTGTTTAAATTTTAATCCTTTATAGGTTTAAATTGTGATACAAAAGTAGGCTCACTCAAACACAATGTCAAAATAAAGATATAATCTGTACATGTTTTAAAACAAGACATTTCTTTTAAGGATTAAGTTATAACTTCCTTATTGTTACACAATACTTTAAACTCTTGCTTGTTGGTGTTAATAATATTTAAAAAAAAAGAGTGTCACAGCATAAATAGTTGGTTGTTAAAGGGTTGTAATTAAATCCAATCAAAATTATTTTACCATTTTTTATCACATTTTCCACATTTAACCTTTCCATACCGTTTACACTTTTTACCCATTTTGCCCTTTTTTCAAACCTTTTTATCCTCTTTACCCATTTTACCCATTTTATCCTTTTTGTAATATTTACACCTTTAAGCCTTTTTGCCCTCTTTACCCATTTTAATTTTTGGCAATTAATTCATATAAATATTCAGAACCTTCACAGAACTGTTAGTAGTTTTATTTTTATAAACGTTTTGAATATTAATACTAAGAAGTGTCCCACTCCCCAATTCTAACTAAACATTCACTCTTTGAAATACACAATATAAAGGAAGCTTCCTGATTGAAATCATAACGAACGGATTGAAACTAGAAAACAAGTAAAAAAAACTTTAAAAAAGTTCTCAAAGAAAATGTTTTTTTGAAGATATAAAGAAACAAAAGAGAAAAGTCACAACATTTTCACTTGCTTAATGAACCTTACAAACATTTTTTCTGTCTGCATCCAAAAGAAACAAAAATAAAAGGAATGTTCTTTGTGTCTAGTAAATTATTGAATGTATTTTATGTTTAGAATAAAAAAAAATTTTATTTCGAGAATTAGGTCATGAAATCTATCTGCAACTAAAGGCTCTGATGAGGCCTTATTTTTTTAACTTTGATCTTCTTTCTCTAAAATGTTGATCTTTGAATCCAGACTGCGCTCATCAAATACAAGAAATATATATCAAGATATCTTAGATAGTTGATAAAGCACTATTATTTTAGTATGGAATTTTATTTGTAAAAATTAATTTGCAAAATTTAATAAAATATCCACCCAATTCGGTTGTTATTCGATTTAAGACGTCATCACTCTAATTATATACAAAGCTGTTAGAAACGATCAGGTCAGGGCTCAAATCCCATTTGGAATTCCATTTGGTGTTTTTACAAAATTATCCTTAGTATAAATACTGGTAGATTATTTTATATTCCACCTTCCTCATTTTTATTCAATAGTGTAAATATTTGGTTAGTACTGAGGGGTAGTAGTAAGATGTTGTACAGACATAAAAGTAATAAATCATTTAGTTACACGATGATATAAATTATTGTCACTGACTTAAACCGCCTTCGCTAATGAGAAAAGATTAAACTAACTTTAAGTTCAGAAGGAAAGAAAGTAAAAAAAGGTCAGTGTTTTGGCAATTTTCATATAAAACAATTTTTACAGCAAAATAAAATAAAATGTTCTTCAGTAAAAACATAAAGTTTAATTTCTTCACATGGTTATATGAACAGTTGTTGAATATCTGTCATGAGCATGGTAGAATTAGATGAGAAACTTTTTAAATAAATAGAAAAAAGTTGTCAATAAATTAGAGAACATGGCAGATATTCAAGAACTGTTGATATTACCATGCGAAGAAAATTAAACTTTATATTTTTACTGAAGAAAATTTTAATTTTCTTTGCTGTAAATCTTCCTCCAAATTTTTATGTTTCAAAAACTGCAAGAATACTGGTTTTCAACTCTCAATCTCAGCCATCCCATCTTTATAAAACACATTTACATTCAACAGAATCAAATATATGAAATCACATTGAGAAAAACAATTCCTAAGTCATTCGGTGGTGGTTGAATGATGGTATGCATTTTTACTTTCTTTCGACTCATTGGATAAAGAAGTATTGTCCTCTTCAAAACAACTGAACTTAAGATTTTGAAAAAGAAAAGTCAAAGTTTCATGATCTCCTGAAATCAAAAAAGTGTTTTTCATGATTCCGCCTTTATGTGTGTGTCTGTATATCAGCAAAGAGCCAAAATATTTTTACCGATAGGGCTTTAAATTTTACTATCTATGGTTTTCGTAAGGTTCCCCTAAGAGATTTTAAAATTAGCTAACTAGCCCTAAAATTAAGAGTAGTACACTGAAGGACTAAAACAGAAAAAAAAAATTTTTTCTTAAAACCAGCTTTAAGGATTATGGTTTAAATTTGTATCTATTTGTAGATACAGTTTAACTTTAAAAACAAATTAGCAATCATTACTTTCCCATGAAAATGACTTTGAAGGTACATCACATATGTTATCTAATTTTGATATATTTGTTAATTTGTAGTACTATTGAAAATTAAAATACTTTATTTTAAATATATTTTTATAAAACCAATAGTCTCTGAGCTTTAAGGAAATAGGTATGTGTGTGTGTGTGTATGTGAAATGTGAAATTGATTATTATGCTCTTTTTGGACAGAGATGTTCCTCTTTGCTCAACCTTTCTGCAACAGTGTATATTATTTCGTTTCACGAGTTTCAGGCATTTTTAGTAACAGTCTTTATTTTGAGATAAAACCGAGAGAAAGTAGCCACGTGCGGTGCACCGCACCATTTATTTGCTTTAAATGGTTACGTTTATTCATCCAGCAAAAGGTCGAAATGTGTTTTATCAACTTTTAAGAGGGTTTCTGTTTATAATTTCATTATTTTAGATGTATTTATGCCCCGTTTGATGAAAATTTAAGGCTTTCCCGCTAATGGGAAATCAACTTTAATTACAATGGACAGTACCGCTTCGGACTAATTCTAGCAAAGGGGCATTAATTTCACGCTAAAATTCTATTTTCATAGGTAATTCCATTACTATTGCTACCGGCAAGGTCGGGCGTGATGATTTACACTCCCGTCTCTGACATGGGAGACCAGGTTTTAATTTTGACCGAAGAATGTAGGGTTAACTTTTTGCTAACTTTTTGTTTATCTTACTCTCTGTATGATGGATTAAAATAGTGAAACTATTTTATTTGTTGGTTCCGGTTATATCCGCATCTAAATCTCATTTTATATTAAATGAATTTAATTTCAATTTAATGAATTACTTTATTTTCTTTTCAATATAATATGGAAGGAAACGTGAGCTAAAGGCCGATCGATATATTTACAGTTTTTTTAATCAAAAACCAGTGTTGACCAAAGTAAATAAAATAATACTTCAGTAAATACGACTAGTTATGTATTACAGTATATACAAAGGGTTCTCAACAGTTACTGAATATTAGTCGGGGGGATAGTGATATTTAATTAGAAACGTTTTAAAAGAATAGGAAACGTTATAATTAAATTGTGAAATGCAAATGATAAGTATTCAAAATCTGTGGATATTACTATTTGTAGACAATTAAACAAAACGTATTTATATTTATTAAAGGACTTTTGCCTATCTGTGACGTCATGACATGTCAAGACAGGATTTCCCATGTTAATATTTTTACGTTTTATGCAGATAGATTTCAAGATATGATATTTAAACCAATACCATAAATTCTTAAATAATTTTAAAAATAATCTTACAAAATTGTTATTTTTATCATGAAGTAGCTTTTTTTAAAAGTATTTTTTATAAAAATATCATCAACAACTTAGGTTATTTGGTTTAGTCATGTAAATGGTCTGTAGGAAGTTTCCTGCCAAGATGTAGATTACAAAAGTCCATGGAAAAATAATATATAACTATCTATAATAAGAAACAAGGAAAAGGTTATTTTAAAAAGTAAGTCTATGTTTACGAGGAGAAAATAGTATAGTGATGGTGTAAACTCGCCATAGGAAGAGAGAGGAAATGTTATCATTAGATAGACAAAATCCTCGCAGGGTGAACTGCTCATTTTCTTTCACCTATTTCTATTTCGTAGATTGGTTTCCAAATGTGATTGTGCTTAGACTGCTTATGTGCGTCAAATATGGAGGAGCCCACTTCGCAAAATAGCTTCGAAATCTTCAAGTAGGAAACATCGTGAATCAATATTTTATTTATTTTGTCCAAATAATTTTGTTTTATTTACAATAAAACTGTATAAATATTGGTCTTAACAAGCGTTCGATTTCATCCTATCTTGAGGTAGTTACCCTTCCTCTAATATACCTTTCTCATATGAACTTTTTCGGTCAAGTTGTTTGTAAACCTTGTATTAATTGGTTTTGGTGGACAAAGACACATCCAAAGTATCCTAGTTTGATCCTAAGCATTACCGTGAATAATTTATTATTGTATGAGTGTCACAATTATTCCTGCGGTAGCTCTTTTGTTCATTGTCTTCTTTTCTGTGTTATGTTAAGTTGTCTTGTAAGTTATGTTCTGGTATGAATACCATTAGTTAACTACTGTATGAATTTATTATTATTATTATTATTATATGTTTTGTATAATGATATGTCCATTCCTTTTCTCAATGAAATTAAACCTCCAACGTGCCCTGTCTTCTACCTTCTCTCTTAGCTCCCAGAACTTTTTTTACTCCAAGTCTTCTAATATTTGAATCCTACCTCTTCCTAAGCTCCTCTTTTCCCTCAAACCTTCCTTCTATAACTTCATGGAGAAGACCGTTCGTCCTAAGGACATGTCCGATCCAGTTTGCTTTGTAATGAAGAATCTAATTCAAAATGGTTCTCTTCCCATTCACTCTTCTTTAAGGGAACCATTCACGAGGCGTTATTGAAGCGACTGTGTTGACAATCTCATCACTTTCGACCAAATTTTCCAAATATCTTCCCGTCATTGGGCAAAACGCAATCAGTTTGCAGGCGATACTCGTATCTCCCAATATATTTTTTGACTGACGGTCTGCCCCATGAATCCAGTCGCATTCGACGGCAATCTGAATCAGATTGAACAATTGTAGCACAGTGAATGGACGTTTAGCAACTGGATCGCTCAACCTGTTAGATGCGAGCACGATCTGATTCTGTCAACACGCGTCTTGGTTGGCACGTATTGTTTTCCCTGGCGTAGTTTGTGTGAGTGCGCGTTTTCAAGCAGCCATATGTTTGCTCCAAAACCTCTTCTTTCTTTCCTTTCTGGACGTGACTGACCCTGGCTTGGCACCCACCACTAATCACTGCTGCCACCGCTGTATGTTCATTATACATTAACGTTGTATATATATATATATATATATAAACAGTCACTTTACAAAGATTTCAGTAACAGCACATATTAACTTGAAAAAAAACACACAAAAATATGAATACCCCAAGGTCAAACATTGGACCTATACAGTATGTTCAGATTTATGTTGGGTTGTAACTAGGGTTGTGGAGAGTAGACCTTAAAACAACACAAAAAGTCAGTATGGACTATATGCCCTTTGTTCGATGATTCCCGAGGGAGGGCCTTCCAAACTTCTGCTGGAATTGCTAAAAGCCCTACACCACTGTTGCATATCATGTAAGTGCCGTATCACTGCCGGTTCACAGATAGGGCTCCAGCTACACTAACAGGGGTATATCAAGTGGGGCTATTAACAATTCCAAAAGAATCTTGAAATATCATATCTCGAGAACCACCGAACATAGGACATGTGTTCAAATGGATTTTATGTGTTGTTTTGAAGTCTATTCTCCACACCCCAGTTACTTCCCACTTAAATTGGAACACCTTGTGTATAATGTATGCCCACACGTCACAAAGGGTCACCTTGAACTGATGCAAACATTTTGGAGGAAAAGATCGGTAAGCAACCAAATCACTTGTATGTCTCTTAATGAACTGGGACTTGAGAGGGAAACCAAATCTCTCAGCAATTTCAGATCAATCACATTGTCAACCCGGTTGCTTCAATATAACCTCGCAAATTGGCCCCTTTGGGACCTATTAATTTGTCACCATGTTTGTCCACCTGGTCTTCTCAAGTATTCTCCAGCCCCACTTTTCAAAGTTCTACAAGTATTTATTTGATTTTAGACGTGTTAAAATACAAACCTTCAATTAAATTATTAAAATGTTACAGAATTGATCAAATAATAACTGTTAGTTGTTGCTGACACGATTTGAGCTTTATTGTACATTTGGGCTATGCGTGACATGCACCAATTTAAGCACATAGCATAAGAAAAGGGGCTCTTTTTTTAAAAATCAGAGCTCGATTAAACGGGGTATATAAGCCGTCAATGGGCAAAGTGCATCCAACCAGGACTCGAACATAGCTCCAAACTCTCGTAGGATCATAAGCTGTTCATAAGAGACGAGAATATTCGCCCATGAGCTAACTCTCCCAGCGTCCTGCTAGATAGTGGCAGTAAAGCAAAGTCTGTAACCGGCTATTTCCTATACCACCGGTTCATCAGTCTGACCTTTTGCCAGTCGTTATTCACC
>CABFWB010000081.1:21844-63081 GCA_902151455.1 Timema bartmani | reverse complement strand
AAAAATTGCGAAAGGAGTTTTTTTTTTTTTTTTTTTCATACAGTCAAATAGGTCCATAGAAACTGTGGTCAATGTAGAATTTCGTCCGTCACGGGTCTTGAACAAGAGGATATCCGGATAAAGCGATTACGGGAACGCGGTCCATGCGCTCCAACGACCTTCAAATATTAATTGACTTCCGGTCCCTTAAAGTTTGTCCCATATGACGCGTACAATGGATATTTCGGCTACGCAGTTGTACAGCTAGCATGACCTATGTTCCTAGAATTTTTTTTTTATTTAAGTTGGTGGTTTACGTGGGCACTTATTACCCGTCACTAATAAGCGCCTAGGACATCCTGGTTATAGTTGACCCTGAGGGAACTGCAGTTATTATGGAGAAAAGCTTTATCTTCGCTCTCTGTCGGTTAAGGTACTAGTATAGGGGACGTGATAAAGGGACGGTTTTTATAGAAAAACTTTTTTTTTTGTCAAAAGAAATAAAATAATTCTCCAGTAGAAAAATAGAATTTAATTTTCTTCACATGGTGACCTCAACAGTTATTGAATATCTTTCAAGGTTGTATTCAATGACAGATTTTTCCCTTAATTTAAAAAGTTTATCATATAAAGCCACTATGCTCATGACAGATAGCCAACAACTGTTGATATCACCATGTAGATAATATTAAAATCTATGTTTCTACTGCATAAATATTTGATTTATTGAGGCCAAAAATAATTTTGGCTATAAAACTGCAAAAACAGCTAACTTTTCTATCGTCCCTTACATTCTCTCCTTAACTGTTGCTAAATCTACTCGATTTAAGTTATGTCAGAAGATTATGTGCTGGAGTAAGAAAGAGCTACTTACCACATCAACGAATCAGCGTTGCAACAATTTCAAGGGAAGATTGACCAAACGAAAACAAGAAAATTACAACTCGTTACTCCAAATAGTAATCGAAGAGCTCCCTCAGAGATGATATTTAATGTAGTGTCTTAAGTTGGGACGGAAGAATGTGCAATCTAGGGCCAATATTTTTGCAGTTCTTATGACAGTCATTTTTTGGCAAATTAATATACATTTTTATCACCGCGTATTACTGCATGTTTAGGTTGTACGCATATATCATAATTATTAATATAATGGGGTAGAGATGAGGAAGGAAGCATTTTAGAGATAATCTACTCCTCATTTGCGTGGAAGGAGAGTGAGAAACAATTTAGGGAAAATGTCCTTCAGTAGATCCAAACGGGATTCTAACCCTGATCTACCTGTCATCAGCAGAACAGACTATCACGAGAGTGGCACTTTAAACCACTCGGCCATGGAAGCAGGTTTGTCCAATATAAATAAAACATTATCTTCTATAGATACGTTTAAATTAATTTGTTGCATAATAATAGTGTCAAAAATGCTTTAATAATGGCCACGGGCATTGCGGCAGTTGATACTTTACTTATTCTCTTCATTTAAAAGTTTCTCTTCAGATATCATTATAGTCATAACACAGTCCAACACTGTTCAGGCTACTATTTATAGATAATTAAACTAAATGTATCTACTAGATAAATACAAATACTTGCCTTTGATTGCGATTGCTTTTATTCGCCATTAACTATCTTGTATTTTATTTCTTACACATTTCCCTCTCTGAAAAAGAAAGGTTTAGAAAATACAAGCATATCATAGATCTTACTAGAGTGCAGCTTTGATAACATTTTACTAAATTGTATGTATTATTTTATGGTTATTTAAACTATCTATCAAAAATTACGTTTGTAGGTCATATGATTTGATGAACCAATAAGTGAAATTATTTTAGTAGCTTCCGTAACTGTCATATGCTGTTTTTCTTTTCAGAAGCTCACTTTAATTGGGTGTGTATTAGCATGCCTGGCTTTTGACCAGGGGGGGGGGGTTGTTTTTATTCTCCTTTCTCCTGTGGAATTTGGGTCAATTCTACTATGATCAGCTCTCCTCCCAATTGGTTGAATTGATCAAGTTGCTAATAGCCAACACGCTGACTCTAAGGCATACCAACACTATAAGGTTTCTCTAAATAAACTGTGAGCTTATATTTTAGTTTTTCTCCACCCCTCGGAGAGAGAAGTATTGTGATTGTCAAAAGAGTTGAACTTGAGGTTTTGATAAATGTTGACGTTTCATGACCACTTAAGCCATAAAATTTGATTTAGTGATAGGCCTATCATCTATCTGTAATAATTTAGCCTAAAGACGATACCATTTTACCGGTCGGGCTATAACTTGGTATTTAGGGAATTTATAAGGTTTCCTTGTGGAGTTTTTGAAATAACCCTAAAATCAAGGTTAGTTTACTGGAGGGCCAATTTTTTTTTAAATGATTAAACTTAGTATCTAGGCACTGATTAATATCACAAACAAAATGGGTATTCTCATTTTCCCACAAAAATGA
The DNA here is from genome assembly GCA_902151455.1 of Timema bartmani. Lineage (NCBI taxonomy): Eukaryota > Metazoa > Arthropoda > Insecta > Phasmatodea > Timematidae > Timema > Timema bartmani. The sequence goes on along the minus strand of CABFWB010000081.1, from coordinate 60,661 downwards.
TGAGTGGAGATTTCAAATTTTGATAATTTCACTGCATCTATTTAAGATATGAAATAACATGTCATTTAAAAGTTGTATTACTATTAAAATACAAATATTGTATTTGAAATATATTTTATGAAACCAATAGTTTTTAAATTATAAGCATTTTATAAGCAATTTGTATAGATTTTTTCACAAGATCTTTGAAATATGATATTTTTGTTATGTCATTTTATCCATTTTTATGTAACAGTGTATATTATTTCATTTATGCTTTTTTGTGGAGTATTTATGAAACAGTGTGTAATATTTCATTTCAAATATTTTAGGAGTTTTAATGTATCTATTTTAAGATAAAGGAGACAGAAAACCTGTGTGGTGCACCTTATCTTTTTTTCTCTCGCCAAGTTTCAATATTCGTTCGTCTGGGTTGCATGCACATATATGAGAGTGAGAGAGTGAGGAAGTGATATATATATTTAATAAATTGTATTTAAATAAATACATATACGTTACACTAGTAGGTTAAGCTGTAGGAATGTAGATATGTAGATTTTAAAGGAAATATACTTACATTTCGCGTGGAGCTAGCTTAGTGTATTATTGTTCATTATTAAAATATAATATATTTAGAATAATCACTATGGCCATTAACTATTCCCTTGCAAAAAAAGCACTTGTTCGCTTTTTTTTTACTTAATGTAATCCCACCATTTTATATTAAAACATTAAAAATAGGTTCCAGAACAGAAAAAAGCAATTCAAGATTTAATAAAAATCTTTGAGTGCAGTGTGGTTGACTAAAGCAGAGGTTCCTAAACATTTTAGAAGGAAGGATCCCTTAAACCAGTAAAAATACGTGCTGGGGCTCTCATAATAAAATTTTCATTCATATTATTAATATTCAATAAAGACAGCTATATTTTAAAAGTACAAAACAATTTGTAGATATCACGTATTATTGCTTCGCCTTTGGAAAATGTACTTTATTCAGTTTTGAAAATAAAATATTGCCAATCCTAATAATTATTGATGTTCTTTATTTTATATTGTTTTTTTTTAGTACCGCATCTCACTACCCACTCTCGTTATAGCCTTAAGCACTAATTACGCTAATGATTTTAGGGATTATTATTGTTATTATTGAAATAAATATCGTAATTAGGTTTTACTAGTTGTTTGGACTACACGCATATAATACTAATAACGGTAATGTGTAAGAGATGAGAGAGGTTGAATCTAGAGAAAGTTCACCTGCATTTGCGTGGAGGTAGAGTTTTAAACAATTTAGGAAAAATCATCTTCAATACACCATACTAGGATTTGAACCCCGATATCCTCGTCACCAGAAGTCCAGAATATTGCGAGAGTGACGCTTTAGAACATTTTACTGCTGAAGCGGGGTTTTATCTTTTTTATATATTCCTGTAAAAATGTAGAGTAATCATAATATTTGTTTACGAACAGAAATAAATTTTTCAAATAAACTCATTTCTTTAAACTAAAGGCTTTTTAAATTAAAATAGTCACAATAAATATATTAAAAAAAATAATCAAGCTAACAAAAATACCTGATTCAACATTTATTTCATTTTATAGGTCTAAATGTTTAATTTAAATTTAAAAATAAAAAAAGAAGAAAGTACGTCGTTTTTGTCATTCTCTCCTGTCTACATATTCCCAATTACCCGGATTAATTGAATGGTATGTAGTATAAAAAGCCAGATCTTTTTTTATTCGACTTCAAATACTCTACCCCGTCCTAATTTCCCTTTAAAGGGCCTACGATGAAGAGAACGGGGACACGTGAAAAAAAAACCAGTCCACAGATCGACACGTTTCGGGATTATTTCCTATCTGCGTACTGATGGAAATGAGTTGGCGGAAATGAAGGGTTGGGGGGATTGGTGGGGGTGGGGATACACGAAAAGGAGGAGGAGGAAATGCTGGAAGAGGATGTGGAGGCCCATATCGCAAGATTCTTGAGTGAGTAGAGCAGAAATAAATTAGCCCCGTCTGGAAAGAAAGAATAATTCAAACCTTCACCGGGTTGACATATGTGATTAACGTCAAGTTCATCTAGTTTAGTTTACCATTGATTGGAATGGTGGGCTTTGAATCTCGGAAGGGTCAACCAAGGCGTTTTTTTAAATAATTTTTTCCTACTCTACTTCTACGCAAATGAGGAGATATTTACTTCAAAATATACCTCCAATAACTCTACCCAATTAGTGTGATTAAATAAGTTTAAGCTGGACGATAAGTGTTTAAGTATGTATAGGAATCCAAAAAGTGCCTTACAATGAGTACATCGATTCAAGGTTCGATTCTCTCTCGGGTGAGATGGGGGATTTTCCTAAATAGTTTTCCACTCTCCCTGCACGCAAATGCGGGTTCACCTGCTCTATATTTAACCTTCCCAATTCCTAACGCATTAGCGTAATTAGTACTTACGTATATAGCCCGAACGAGTAGTAAGACGTGGTGCTAAGTAGTAGTAGATTCACTATGGACCCTTAACTTTCCATTAATAAAGAGACCACTTCCCTCCATGCAAATGTGGGTAGGCTTCCTCTAAATTCAACCTTCCTCATTCCTAACTCATAAGCATAATTAGTAAATGTGTGTACAGCCTGAACAAGTGGTAATATTTTTTTTAAATCTTAAAAAAAATTTTTGTTGTAATTATACATTTCAAACGCATTTATAATGCAAAATCTCAAGTTTTATGACACCAACGTGTCAGTAATTATAATAATAGTAGTGAAGATTCTCATCCTCTCAGCACTTATACAAAATAATGGCCAAAATAAATTAAATAAATTGTTGCAGTGACCATAGTTAAAAGTTTTAAACTATCGATTCAAACAAAGGTATATATTCAAAATTATTTGATATATGTGCAACCTATTCAGTGTATATTATATTCAGTCAAATTTTAAAATTTTCATTGGAAACTAGAAAGCTATCTGACAGCTAAAATATGTAACTAAATATAAGCTCACGTATTCATTCATTCAAGTTATGTAATCTGCAGCTGTCACTTTTGATATATATTATCAATACCAATGACATAGCTTTGATTAAGCCAGCTCAGGTGGTCGACTAGTCTAAAACGTCATTCATGCACTACATTTTAATGCCAGTGATGGGGATATTGGAGTTTTAATTCAGGTCGGGTGTACTGAGGATTGTGTATCCTAAATTGTTTTCCAATCTCCCTACACGCAAATGCACGTACATTCCTCAGAATGCAGCCCACCTCATCTATAAAACATTAGCGTGTACGCACATATCCTGAATGGGGTGGTAAGACTCGGTGATGAATTAAAAAAAAATATTAAATAGTAAAATTATATTATTTTTGTCCGTAAAATTATGTTTCTATTTAAAAAAAAAGACACTTTGTTGATTGTAGACTAGGATATTTTAATTAAATTAAGATAAAAAAAATTTGTAAACATATTCAATAAACTTACAATGAATTCAGGTAGAAACATACTTGCATTATTTTTATAAATCCTATTGAATTATTCGTATTCGTGTGTGAGTGGTTTGTGCTGTAACCAATTTAATGGGCTGCACCAAACGGCACGAAATCGTCTGTGGGCAAATGGCTATGCCCTAGCTATCAATGATAAAGGGGTAATTTCATTCTCTTTATGACATCGACTTTTTGGTTTTGAACAACAAGAACAATGGTGCAACTGGCTGTGGTTTCACAATTATTGCTATCGAGCCTTCCGCCCACGTGAATGACGTCACGGCCTGGTTGGACTTAAGAGAAAACACCAACGAGTTATTTCTGTTGCATGGCGATTCTCTCTATACTCACATGTATCCACTATTTCTATGTGTAATTACCCGGTATTCTAATGACTACACATCCATTAGCTTTATACTTTTATATACTATACCTATGACTCAATAACGATTATCATGCCTAAAAAACCTTATATCTCTATGTCTATTTATTTTATCTTTATACCTCTATACATTTACAATATTATATCTATGCCTATATATTATCTCATATCCCTGTATCTATATATTAATTTTTTCAATACAACCATATTTATGATCTTTACAGCTATATGTAAAATTATGCCTATATTTCAGCTCCAAGCCTATATATAATTTTCCTATTTCTATATGTAATTATCCTTATGGGAAGATGCATCCATTAACCCTTTTATTATATGTGTGTTTGTATTTATAATTACTTTGCTTATATATTCACTATCAATGTGCAAATATGAAACCATTATATATATATGATTATATATTAATTATCTCATTCTACCTATTGTCACACGGGAATGCAAGTGTTCTATCTCCAAAATTGTTAAATTTGAGATATTTGGTGTTTACGTCTATTTAGAATACATATGGTTCACCTGTGGTGAAATTGAGACTACTATATAATTAGATAAGAGGATAAAAACTCGATTTGTCATCTAGTTGGTTTTATACACAAGGTCAAACTTCAATGCTCTTTTATATAAAAGTGGAAAATTGGACATAGAACACTTGCATACTCGGGTGACGCTATCTATGCTAGTTATATTAAATATCCCTAAACCTATACTATATCCCATTCAATTAAGGATAAATATTCACTATCCCGAGTATATAATATAAATCCATTCATATATGCCCATTGCCCCTATGAATATAATATGATACATTATCCCTTAGCCTGAATTTAAAGCAATACAACATAAAACTATAAAATTGCAAAAATTATTCACACATATAATGCATAATAAACCAACACTAAAAATAATCGAGTTTAGATAAACCAAAGAAAATTTGCTCACGTCGTAAATGGACAAAAATCAAGACGAAAATCACATAATCGTGCTTGGCCAATAAAACGGTATTTTTTATACTTTAATTTTTTTTCTAATTATTTCATATTTAAGAGAAAATATACAAAACAAAAGTTTCTCAACAAATTTAATCATAAAAAACTAAAGCCATATATTAGCCTCCTCATGACTTTGAGATCCATGAAATAGTTCGGGACAACATGGCGATGTAAATGGAATCTTTAATATCTAACTAGAAATATTATAGAAAGTAGTTACAATAAATATTAATATTAAGTTTTCTCTTGGATTAAAGCTTTTTAATTATTTTTAATACAACCTCTATACCCTATTTTGAAATATCCATTGATACAAATGTTATTATTATTATTATTACTATTACTATTACTATTACTATTACTATTACTATTACTATTACTATTACTATTACTATTATTATTATTATTATTATTATTATTATTATAAGGCAGATAACTGGGGGTCTGCAAAAGAGGTATGCCCAGGTCATCATGTCTGCTAAGGGCATCCCTGGTTCTGTCCAATATAATATATATAATATGTATATATACTATATCTATAAGGCTGTATATTATTAAATATCCTTAAAATTTTAATATTCAGTTGTACGCCGTGGGACCTGGGCAATTCATAGAAAGTAGGTGGAAAATTGATAATTTTACGTACCACAGGAAGGAACCAGGGTGAAATAAAAGTGTTTCTCTAACTTGCACACTATTGCCTGGAAATATTCGTGAAATCTGCCCTTCTATGAAACGTCAGGTAAGGGCCACTCCTCCCTATTATTCCTGGACATGGACCAAGGCCATAGACGATATATGTCTATATTTTATAGAATCCTTCCTACCAATATCCTACTGTAAATATCTAATTTTATGAGAAATTAAATATACTATTTCACAAGGATCACCCCCAATAAATTGTTAAAGTTAAGATAATACATTTAAGTTAGATAAGGGTCGTTTTAAAGTTATCATCTATGTGTGAAGCTGGGAAATATAAGATTTGCTTTAAATTAAACACTGAAAGCTCAAAACTATAGAAAATTAAAGAGCCTTTGAAGAGTAATTCTTCAGTCAAAAGTTGAGTGAGGTCTCATTTAACAGAAATGATTTTCTGTTGTTTTTCCCTTAACACAACGTCTTACTACCCATTTGGGTTATACGATTATATACTAATTACGCTGATGGTTTCAGGGATTGTGAATATCGTATTTGGAGGAAATGTACCCGCATTTGCATGGGGAGAGAGAGAATGGAAAACCGTTTAGGAAAAAAATAGCCCTTAGTTGTCATTTTTCAATCTAAAGAATATGAAATCTAGATACGGTTATAACCGTTACTAACAAAAATAATAGGATATAATGGATTAAATAACAAAGCTATTATGTTAAAAAAAACTTACTAGCCTCTTGTTTTAGTGGTCAGCGCACCGGACTAACTACTTAGAGGTCCCAAGTTTCATTACCTGCTAGTACTATGGATATATTTCATGAAAGGGGAGCTTTCCCAAAGGTCATCAGAGTAAGGTTTATTAGGCTTAAGTTAGGTTAAGAGTTTATACTGATCCACACCAATATACTCACTATCTCTATCATATCATCTCATCGGGACATTGAAAGAGCCTCCACAGAAAGGATGTACGATTAGTACATTTGGGCGTCCCCGGGGAGAAGGTATATAAGTACTAATCTTCTCATAAATTGGAATACAAGTAGCCCAGACACGCATTGATAAATAAAATTATTTTCTTCAAAATTTAATATTCCACAATTTAAAAAAAATCTATTTAAGTATTTAAAGCACACTTTTTGAAACGACTTATTATATCAGCACATGACCTACAAACTAACCTAAATCCAGAATAGACACAACACGCAGCAGTTAATTTACCACATTTCCTCAATGATATATTTTTTCAGCCATGCTAGGACTCAAACCTGGGATCTTTTGCTCAGTATACAGACACACTACCGAATGAGTCAAGGTGTGGAACACATCAACATTTTGTTTATGAAAATTATAACATATTAGTTTCGGGGATTTTAATGAATCAATCATACGACTAAAATGTCATCAAATCTTTTTGTATTCGACTAGCGTAGAAACAAAACGACCTTCCTGCTTTGCAGTGCAATCCATTTTCATTTAATGCCTTAAATGAAGAGAATTCGAGGGGGAGAAGAGGGTGTGGGTGTAGAGGGAGGAACAGGGCGACAAGGAAAGGCAGAAGCCGCCATCAAAAACATGGGCGAACAATTACATGGACAAAAAAGAATGGATGTGTGACGGAGATGTAATGAAAAGTGAGGTGGAAATGAGAGAGGAGGTTGGAAATATGGAGCGATTTAGAAAGACAAAGGAATGTATGGAAATTTGCAGTGTAGGAATAAAATAAATCCAGATAATAAATAAAGAGAATCTAATAGGTTACATACGTATTTTTTCTGGCACGTGGACTAAAAATCTAGTTCGTATAGTCTGTTTTTCCATTGATGAGTACATCGAGGTGTAAATCTCGACCAAGTGTACAAAGGGTGATTTTTAATAAATGCTTTCTCAATTCCTCTAAATTATAACTTCCTCATTATTATATGCATACTTACAGGCAGATAGCCATGACGAGTAGTTAGACTTAGTAAAATAACTAAAATAATATGAGCAAAGGGATATAGTTAAAGAGTAATATACGAAGCGAAAAATTGTGAAAATATTTTAAACAAAGAAATATCTTCTTCATAAGCGAGAGAGAGAGATAGAGAGAGAGAAATACAGTTAAAAGAGATTCACTGATTTAATTTTTTTAAATATGTTGAAATAAATGGTGTAGCGATAATGAAGGACATAAAATATGTCATGGTATTTGAGTGAATGCTATCAACGAATAACGCGTTTTGTTAAAATATTCCCTTAATAAACACGAAAGACAGGTTTGTGTGATGTGTGAAAGGAAGTTATGATAACCCTCAACGACTTTATAATGAGTCAATTGAGGTCAATCAAAATAGTACTTTCTGTCAATTGCAATATTACATTATCTGCTGAGTGATAAATCAAACATTATCATCAATGTCACTTGTGAAAACAAACTTTGTGTGACGGTGTTATTTATGCACCGTTAATTCAAAAACACACATTGGAATGAACGATGTAATAAATAAAAGGTTTTTAAATGAGAATATCATTGTCATAGCTAAAAATGTATTTAACTAATATATTTTTACTTTCAATGATATCTATGTGGTTTAATCATCTAGCTTTTTTTATGTTTTTATGGTGACGACCAGGTTGAGGTTAAAATCCCAGCCAAGCAAACTGAAGGTGTTTTTTTAATCTTTTAATCATAAATTGTTTTCCACTTGTTCTCCGTGAAAATGTGGGTACATTTTCTCATTTTTTAGCGCCGCGTCAAACAATATGGTCAGGTTATACGCATTTATTATTTATACTATTGAATTAGGTATGAGAAAAGTTCAATTTAGATGAAATGTCTCATAATTGGCGTGGAATGAAATTGGAAAAGCCATTTTGTAAAAAAACAGCCTCAGCATACTCAACTGGCATTCGAACACGATCTCTATGACACTATCAATTGAGTCTATTGTGAGAGTGACGCCTTAGTTTATGTAGCCACTGAGGCAGGCTACACTTACTACTCACCTATACACCGTTAACCTAATTCATGTGTATTTGTATAACCAAACGGGTAGTGAGGCATGATGCAAAAAAAAAAGGTTCCTACATAATTAAAAGTATTTATTGTACTTTGTTTTGTATATTTCCTGCTAGGCACGCAAACAATATATTTATTTTAATTTTAAATGTTTTTCATAGTGACCAAACGCAGATGTTTAGATTATTAATACATTGTGAAATCTGTTTTATTAAGGATGGGTAGTAGGACATGTAATATAAATACATGGGCTCAACATAGCGAGAGCTAAGAACTATATTTCTAATATGCTGGAACTGATGCAAATTTATCAACATAACAGATATGTAGGCCTATTTTTCAATATGGTGGAATGCAGACAAGTATGTTTAACTACCGTGTGTCCAAAAAAGCGTGCGTATCATTGTATGAATAAATAAATAAATAAATAAATACATAAATAAGCTAAAACTAATTCCCAGAAAACTAATATTATTTTTTTAAACATATAATTTAAAATAAAAATTCAGTATCATACAAGATGTCAATTATATTTTGTTAGTTCCAATTTTTTGATGTGATTAACAACTTCCTTAGCTTTTTATGTCAAGAATGTCGTGGGAGTTGGTGTGGGTTTGAGGTAGAGGGGGGAAGGTTGGAATTGGAAAAAGTCACAATCAAGGAATCCTCTGTGATGCTAATGTTTGATTGAAGCTAAGGTTCTTTTCAAACATGGAACCTTTTCAAGATTCCGGTAAAAAAGCAAGACTGGGTGGATATATAAGAAAAAGAGAACGTGAAAAGTAAATCAAAAGTAAAATAGGAAAACCGCATAATAGATATGTCTGTTCGCACAACGTTATATTTTATTCTCATAATAAATTGAATTAATAGTATTCTATTTAAACTGACGAACAATTGGATTCTTTATATATCCACGTGACAAAAGATAAAATACTCAACAAAAGGATAAAACTTATCTAAGAGAAAGTGCACCGAGATCAAAATAAGTGGTTTTAATGTTGAGTTTAGTTTAAATTATTGTGGCTACATTGGCACAAGATAAGGGCAAATTATTCTTTCCTTTTTTATTCTCTTTTTAATTTAATACAATTTAAGATATTTGTGATGAGACTTACTACAAGTTTCAACATATTTCTAGAAATTGAATCTCTATTATTGGAAATATTATCGCACTTTATTGGAGAGAGAGGGGGAAACCATTTAGAAAAATCCACCCCCAGTGCAGGCTGCCAGGAATCAAACCCCGATCTTCCTACCTCAGGCAATCCAGTATATTGTGGGAGACTGGTCCCCTAGATCATGTGATCAGTTATGTAGGTTTCCTGTATCTGATTTTTTAAACAAATTTTTCAACATAACAGATATGTAGGCCTATTTTTCAATATGTTGGAATGCAGACAAATATGTTTAGTTACTGTGTGTTAAAAAAAGAAGTTTTTTGCTTGGTTGATATTAAATTATAAAGTAATTAGTCACATTTCAGTCAACATTTAAAAAATAAAAATAATATAATATTTGTGGAAAAATTAAATGTATTTTTATTGAACTATTTAAAAAATATACGACGCAATAAAAAATAATCAAGAATAAATTTTTTTGTTAAAAACAATTGAAATATTGTATTTGAGGCATACGATTGAAATATTGTGAACGAATTAAAAAAAAATTAAATCTTTAATATTGGTGTTTGATAATTTAAAATACGTTATGATTGAATAAGCTAGTATTGTAGTTTACATAAAATATGTCAAAATGGCAATCAAATAATATGCATGTCAACAGGAGATATCAAAATTTTTGAAAACATATTCCAACAAAAGGTATTTATAATTCAAAAAGGTTATAGTAAATTTAGGTATTTTAATTAAATTTCAAAGTCTCATATGTGATGATTTCGGTTTCTTTATCCTTTGTAGATACGGTGGTTTCTTAAGGACCACCTCGTAGACTTTAGATATGTTTTGGTTTGATAAATACCATCATCCGGAAGAAGTTTTTTCTTACAAGTATTGTGATGCTATGCTATTGCATGATAATCGATCAATTAAATTACAAACTTATTTTAAAGTCCTATCCTACCTTATATAACGCTCCTTACTTTTAAACGTTTTAAAAATGTTTTATAAAATGTAATTATTCTTATAACAGTTCAATCGTTTCTCAGAAACCAACATTATTCAATAGCTTACGTAATATATGTTTACACATAAAGATACACTTATTCGTACATGCATACAGTAGGCCTATACATTATCCGCCCCATTAAAAACCTTATAAATTTGTTTGTTTGGCAGCTATCTTAAAACTGTTTGTGGTAATTAATTACACAATTCAAAACATTTTACTTTTAGTTATTATGTAGACTACCACCGTTCATTCAACCTATACAAATAATAAAACTGTAACTCTGTACGTTCAATTCCGTTTGTTTGTTTGTTTGTTTGTTTCCATTAAACTCATAAAGTACTCGTCAGATCTAGATGAGACTTCTTCTGTTTTAATACTTATATTTAAGAATACAAGGTAATAAAATTAAATCTTCTTTGTTATTATTATATTCCCTTCTCCATATTTTGAGCTTTAGGGCCAGTTTCATAGTCAAATTTAGTACGCCTCAAGTGCGGCGCTATACTAAATACAAGACGTCACCTACTTAGACCATAATGGAATGGGCCAGTTTCGCATATGAAACTGGCCCATTCCATTATGGTCTAAGTAGGTGTCGTCCTGTATTTAGTATCGACTCGCACTTTAGGCTCACTAAGTTTGACTATGAAACTGGCCCTTAGTCTTCTATGATGACATATATTCGGTGTTATATATTACACCATCTTCAGGTCTTATTTATGATGACGATGGTTTATTTTAAATACACACTATCGGAAGGTTTGTAAAATTTTGAAGTATTACTATGTGAGAAACTTTTTTGTGAGATAAAATCATCATTGAAATGCTGTGAATAACGCTTAGTAGTAAATAATGAACAGGTATTTTATTGTTCATAGCAACAGTACCTCCACGTAAGAAAGCCACTTTTAGTGTGCTTACATTTGCGTCTTAAATTTAGATTTTAAAAATTTAGTTAATGATCTTGCGTTTAAATTTTTATTTTTGATTGTTTAATTGATAATAAAGTTAAATTATTGCATTTATTGTTCATTGCAGCAATGCTTTCACGTAAGAGAGCCACTGTTAGTTTGGTTGTTTTCGTCTTAATCAAGTTTTTTTTAGTTATTTTATGGTTTTGCGTACTAATTGTACTTATTTAGCTGTGTTTCTTTGATAATATCTTAAAACAATTTCTTTAAATGCTCATTTAAACAAATATTCCACTTAATAGAGCCACTGTTAGCGTGCTTGAACAAGAGTCCTAATTTTATTTTCAGTTAATTTTATGGTTTTCCGTACCTATTATGTACATTTATTTAGCTATGTTCATCTGGTAGTATATTTAAACTTTTTTTTTTTTTAATAAAATGTAAAATTCAATTTTAATTAAGTAGGTTATGTATTCTGTTTAAACAGAATACATAACCTACTTAATTAAAATTAATTAAAATTGAATTTTACATTTTATTTATATAAGTGTTCCTTACTAAACAATCTCTAAAAATGTTTTTCAAAAATATTTTTTTTTGTTCTCACTGCGACAATGCCTCAAAGCATGAGAGCAACTGTTAGCGTGCTTTCGTTTGTGTCTTAAATTTAATTATCTTTTAAGTTAAAGGTAGTCAATGGTTTCGCATGTGAATCAGGTTTATTTAGTTTTGTTACTTAGATAGTAAATTTAAATAATTTATTTTTGTATTCAATGCAACAAATCCTCCACGTAAGAGAGACTCTGTTAGCGTGCTTGTATTTGTGTCTTAAATCTAGGTATGTTTTTAGTCATTCTATGCTGTTGCTTGTGAATTTAGCTTATTTAGCTTATTTAGTCAGCAGCACAATTTTATTTGGTGTGATAGGGTGCTTACTATAGAGTGCTTCTTTCAATTTACTTCATTTATTTCATTTTACCCGCCTCGGTGGCGTAGTTGGCTAACGCGCTAGTCGTGTTGAGCTCGACCGCCGAGGACTGGGAGATCGAGTTTCGAACCTCGGTCGGGTGAACTGTGGGGTGGTTTTTCCTAAATGGTTTTCCACTCTCCCTCCACGCAAATGCGGGTTCACTTCCTTTCAATTCAACCCTCCCAACTCCTAATCCATTCGCGTAGCTAGTACTTAAGCGTATAACCCGAACGGGTAGTAAGACGCGGTGCTAAATATTATTATTATTATTACTTCATTTTGCTTGGAAAGTAAATCTATGCATATAAAAAACTCTAGGGTTTGTATGCACCTCCGAATTTTTTGGAGTTTTCCTTTTATTTTCTGGGTAGTATGAACGATGAGAATACCAAGTAGCTAATTTTGGAGTATTTGTCTGTTTGTGTGTTGCCAGTAAACTTAAAAATCACTCTTAGGCTGAGATGGGACTCCTATTTATCAGGATATCGTGATAAGCTATATACCATGACGCTATCTCATCATAGAGAGAGGTAATGTTGAAATACCTGGTGTAAGCAGTAAACATTCGTCGAGGCTGGTATCTCGGGTACAGAAAATGGCAAGTAATACGAGCAGGGGTGTGGATGGAGATGTGATGGGGGGGTAGGTCCATATGTATTCGTGAATCTTTTCACACACATAAAATATTGCTCTTGAATAAGTTTATCTCTTTTCTAGCATTTGAATTTGTCAAATGGGTTGATTGTGTTGTTTATTGAGAGCGTAGCTGCGGGGAAGTGCTAGCTCTTCAATAAATATGATGGATCCTAAAATAGAGACTGCATTAAGTCTTAAAATGGGGTGAACAATTTATGAACACACTGTATATCATACACACATACGGGAGTATAGCGTACGCATAGTGTTAACGGGATAGCTAAAGAACGTTCAAACTCTCTATGAAATGCTCGTCTCACTAAGAGAAATTTCTAACAATGCCCGTTAATAAACATATACATTACCATATGAGGTTGTATAGAGATCAAAGAAAATGGACGGTCAAAGGTTGAGATACTAATAGAACATTTAAAAAAAAAATTAACTTTGTTGTCTGTAGAAATACAATACGTGCTTCACCACTACGTATAATGTTGGACTTTAATCCCCAATAGATTCCTTTTGGTAATATATATATATATATATACTATCCAAGATACATCTTACATATACAACTTATTACATAATAAAAACCCCAATTCTACTATTTTGTTCCCTACACCTATCCTAAACATTAATGGTAGAGGTCGAGTTTGAAGGAAATCAAATATTATTTTAATTGATATAGTGGGAAAGCCAACGGGATTTGAACTCAGACTTCCTCGTCACCGGTAAACCAAACAATACAATGTTTACGTTTTATCCCACGTTATCATCGATACGGCTGATTCTAATCCAAACTAATCATCAAGGTACCGATACATTAATTATAACCTTTATTTTGTAATTAAAACTTTGAGTATAATTAAAAATATGTAACATTTTAAAAACAACACTGACCCCCATTTTGATCAAGATCGAGGCAATAAGCCTAAGAGGGCGGCCAAACTGGGCGAGCGAGCGAGCGACTAAAATATAAAATAGAACACATTGGTTGTAATGAGAGGCGGCCAGACTAGGCGAGCGAGAGAGCGACTAAAATATAAAATAGAACACATTGGTTGTAATGAGAGGCGGCCGGACTGGAGCGCGCGAGCGAGCGAGCGACTGAGCGCTCACGCTTGAAAGATAGAACTGGTTCTACTTTTCAAGCGCGCGCGCTTGACCCGTTACAGTATAGTTTATAGGCGCTAGGCAATACTATTATATGTTTGGTTCATTGAGTGCTAGGAAAACCTCTCATTTTTACATTATTATTGTTATTATTATAATTATTATTATTATTATTATTATTATTATCGATAGGTTGAGCACACTTTCTACTAAAGGACAAATTTAATTGGTAAGGTCATAAACTATACTTATATATATATAAAACTGATAAGTTAAAATACTTCAATATTATCAAAGTAGGCCTTTACAAATAATAATCACCATTAGCATGGAGAGAGTATGAGAAAACCACAACAATAAATCACTTGCTAAAACAACCCTCAGTTCACTCAGCCAAGATTTGTAGCTTCCTCATCAACAACTAACGAGAGATATCTGCTAATCACGCGCTCGCTCGCCAGTCTGGCCCTCCAGTCGCTTACGCACACGCTTTTCAGTCTGGCCGAACCCTAAGACGCCGGATGTATGCTTGTACAAGTCTCTCCTTCAAACCCCGGTGGTCAATTATATTGAGTACTCCCTTTTGGCCAAAGAAGACAAAACATTTTGTTTTCACTAAGAGGATGATGTATTATACCTTTTAAAAAAAAATGTTTGTACCAGCATAAAACTTACAAACTAACTTAACTACAGAATAAATACAATACACCATCCAGTTCTCTGGTCATTGATTATTAATCACCTACCCTTACCAGTGGGCACGCGGACTACTAAAATCATCTTCTCTGGAATTCAAGTGACGGTGAGGTCAAGGATCAAATCCCGGGTGAATCCAATGAGGGAGGTTTTCCCGTGATTGTTTGCTCACCCTCCTTCACTGCTAGTGCATTTTATGTACGTTTTACATTATTTTTACGTGCCTCGTTAGTGCAATTGGGAGCCCATATCACCAACGGATTATACCTAACTTAGGTAGGTAATACATACAGCTTGAAAATGAATGAATTTTGGTGCTTTTAAAAATATATATATACATATATATTAGTCAATAATTTAAAAAACCGTGGAATTTATAGCAGTGAAAACGTTATTTTATATTTTATTTAAAACACAACAATATTTAATCATAATTTTAAGCCCCACTCTAGTGGCCGCATGGTCTAAGACGCTACTCTCGCAGTAGACTGGAATAACGATGACGGGGAGATTGAGGTTCGAAACTAGGTCCGGTGTACTGACGGTGGTTTTCTACTCTCCCTCCAAGAAAATTCGGGTACAGTTACTATACATATATCTTTCCTATTCCCTGAAAACCATTAGCGTAGTTAGTACATAATAGTATAAATAGTATAACACAAGCGGGTTGTAGGAGGCGATGCTAAAGAAAAAAAGCTCTGCCCACCCTGGTAACACTCCACACCAAGACGTTGACAAAATAGATCCCTTCTGACCATTATCGTCAGACAATCTAGTCCCGGTATTAATACACTTTATTCCGACACATGCTCAAATGGGAACAAAATGGGAACGAACATATTAGAGGTATAGTTATAACAAGCTCTGCTTACCCTGGTACACACTTCACGACACGATACTGACAAAATTGATTCCTTATGACCTTTATCATCAGACAATCTAGTCCCTGTCCTAATTCACAGTATTCTGGCACATGGTCAAATGGGGGAATAGTGGGAAATAACATTTCACAGGTATATTTATAACAAGCTCTGCTTACCCTGGCAAACATTCCACGACACAACACCGACAACATTAATCGCTTCTGATAATTATCGTCAGACAATCTAGTCAATGTACTAATGCATGTTATCCAGTACACATGCGTTAAATGTCACGTGTTCGAGACCCCTGATTGAACCAGCAACGTGGGGTTTGACGGCCGTTACACCACTCACTAACCTTCTATCGAGCCAGACAGGTTGGTGCCAACAGGTAGGCTACGAGGGTAATGACTATTAATCACAGGATGTCCCACGTAAAAGTAGCCCGGCTCCGAACTTACGCGTATGCAGGAAAGAACTGCAAGATGTTACCCGTAATATTCGAGGTCAGCCGTACCTCACCTGGAGAGTGTCGGTACAGGCAAGATGCGCGGTAAACAGCAGCACGCACGCGGAAATGTTCGCAGACTCTATTTTCCATGCTCCTTTGCACGTTTCTAACGCATGGATGTGGGGCTACTTTTACGTGGGACACCCTTTTCAAGTCCATACAAAGAGACTCACGCTGGGAATGGTAATGAGAGAACACGGAATATACAGTATTTTCTTTCATTGTGACTTCATCTTACTACCCGTTAGGTTTACAAGCATATAAACAAATTACTCTAATGATGGAACAAGGATGAGGAAAGTTGAATTTTACGGAAAGCGTTCCCACATTTGCGTGAAAGGAGAGTGACCAAAATATGTATGAGAAACCCCCCTCTTTACACCTGATCGGGATTTGAAATCCGATCTCCCCGTCATTGGAAGTCCAGTCTATTATAAGAGTGACGCCTTAGACAATTCAACCACTGAGGTGGGCAACTATAGAATCAAAATAGATGGCTATTATTATTATAATCTTGGAGATCCTTGACGTATAGTTTAGGAACTGACTGATTATATAAGAACAAGACTTACACTAACATAAATCTGAACAATTTTAAACAAGTATTAATTCGTAAACGGGAAAGAACAGCGCAATTTTAATTGATAATAAATATTATACTACTATAAAGTCACAAGTGCGTATAGCCCGAACGGGTAGTAAGACGCGGTGCTAATAATAATATAAAGTCACATGGTTGACTCACTCACTCACACACTCACTGACATTAATGTTTACCCACTTCCAGATGAGCTAGAAACTTGAAATTTGGCAAACTTATAGCTTCTAGCCTGTAACCAACGGGAATATTCCAAAATGTTAAAAAACTTAATTTTTAACCCCCGAAAAAAAAATATAAATAGTGGAGCAACTTTAAAGTCGGTGCGGTATATACAATACAATAGCGGTAACTTTAAGTTGTTACGTTCAAAACATTACATTAGTTTACATCCACTTGCAAAGAAATCTCACTGGGGGTTTGAGGGCAGTTCCACCAACGAGCCAAGCGAGTTTTAGCTATAATTAGAATTTAAACTGGATCCCTTAATTAAGAAGGCAGATGCTCTACCAACTAAACCAAGGTGCCAGATCAATTACGTGCTACCCACTTTGATGACCGTATGGTTTAACGCATTACTCTTGTATTGGACTAGACTACCGATGATGGGAAGATTGGGGTTCAATCTCGGTTGGGTGTACTGAGGGTAGTTTTCCCTAAATAGATTTCCACTCTTCCTCCATGCAAACGTGGGTGTACTTCCTTTATATTAAGCCTTCTTAATCTCTAACCTATTAGTGTAGTTAGCACATAAGCGTACTATAACCCGAACGGTTAGTAAGACGGGATGCTATAAAAAATATAAAGTGTTGACGATAGTTCGCTTTTACTCGTAACTAACGCGCTAGTCGTGTTGAGCCAGACCACTGAGGACGGGGAGATCGAGGTTCGAATCTTGGTCGGGTGAACTGGGTGTGGTTTTTCCTAAATGGTTTTCCACTCTCCCTCCACGTAAATTCGGGTTCTCTTCCTCTAAATTCAACCTTCCCAATTCCTGATTCATTAGTGTAACTAGTACTTGAGCGTATAGCCCGAACGGGTAGTAAGACGCGGTGCTAAGTATTACTCCTAGCTTCCGACATCACAACATCATAACGTAAACTACACATCAAGGCAAGCTCGTCTAGTTAGGTTTGACGGTGATACGGAAGTGGGGATTCAAATACCTGCAGACTACACGGTAGACTGTAGACGTGTTGCAGGCATTTACAAATGCCACATTATTTAAGAAGTCGTTCGATAATTTTTAATTCGTTTTCATCAAAATCTAGGCCGAAATTATCAGCAGTTTCCTGTCTATTTAAAAAGTTTAAATTTTGAGTTTTCTTTTCTGTTTTGTTTAAATTCAAAGGTTTTTTTTCGTAAAATTTTGTTTTCATCCCTGAGAGTCCTTTTTTTTTCTGTGTGTCACTGTTTCCTTTTATGTTTACCTTATTATGGACATTTAGGCCTGTATGGGCGATGGAGAGGGTTTGTTAAATTTTCCCTTCCCTATACTTAAGTGCTATTCTCAGCCCATTAGGGAGTCAATTACAACCTGTGTAGTGTTTATTAACAATCTGGCTGGTTAACATTCGAGAGCCCCACGGGGCTGCTGTGTGTGTATTTTTTTGTAATATACACTTGTTGGTAACATTAATATATATTTGTTGTTTTAATAAAATGATACTTTTTAACATACAAACAAACATATGTACTTCTGATTAAAGCAAAAGTCTATAAACCTAGATATAGTTTTCCTCTATCAGATGAATTCATAGTTTTGTGTTGTGTCGACATATAATTGTAAAATGATGTGAGAATATGATGTAGGGTGTAAGTTAACATAATTTTTTTTTAAATTTAAATTTAAAATCTAAACTTTTAGTTGTTCAGAATTTTTTCTTACATTTATGTGAAAACAATATTAGAACATATCAAACCATTTCATAATTAATCCGGGATTTCTTCAACGCTTTTAAGTCCCCTTCCACGAAGCACTCTTAAGTTGTTTTTGTCTTTAAAGGTGTCACACTCCCTTTATATGCAAATGAGAGTTAATCACTCCCAACTCCTTAGTGTAAGTAAATGCGGATAACTTAGATCGGTATTGAGAGATTGTGCCCAAAAACCCCAAACACATTACTTGCAAGATTGATCAAAGCTAAAGATCAGCTTGAGCTTATCAAGGAGCTAATAGGACCCTCATTAATGGTCATGAGATCAAAGGTGTCCGGATAGAAAAATAAAACTGGATTGGCTGTGACAGGGAGATTGCGATTCAAATCTCATCTGGGTGTATTATAAGTGGTATTTCTCATGAGATTTATTAATGTGGTTTCACTTATACCTTGACCAACCCCGTGGTGTAGTGGTCAAAGCACCTGAACACGAGCCTAAGGGTCAATGGGTTTGATTCCCGGCTGACACCTTGGGTATTTTTAGCGAGAGGGTACTACCCCAAGGGTCACCAGGGTTTAGATAATTAGGCTTAAGTTAATTATAAATGTGTTCACTGATTCCACACCCTCATACTCACTATCACCATCATCACATAAGGACATGGAAAGAGCCTCCACAGAAAGGATGCACGATTAGTAAATTCGGGCGTCCCCTAGTCAACGGTAGATTAGTACTATCTAATTGTTTCCACTACTGGGTTAAAAATACTGTAGCCTCCCTTTTCACTAAAATCACTAATGTAATTAGTAGATAAGCTTTTAGCCCGAAAGGGTACTAGGACGCAGTGATAACAACAAAGCATAGCGAGAAAGTTTAGTTTTTACATAGTAAGAGTCAAAACCAAGTGTGGGAAAATAACGCCTATTATACCCAATTAAAGGTTTACCTTCACCCTTCGAATCAATAAACCATTTCATATTCATAGTTTAAACCTCCTTTCCAGAGACAGTATGGCAACACACAATCTTTATATAAAAACAAAACTTAATGCGGTAGTATTTTAATTAACACGATTATCGCAAGAGTTTTTAATGTCTTCATACAAGGGATGTGGATTTGGTGGTTATTTTAAAGTGGTGAGAATATAAAATAGAGAAAACCGCAGTGTTTAAATGTATTCGGAAAAAATTATCCCCGGGTGAACCCTAGCTATTATTTTTCGGTGGCCGCGTGGTCTAACGCGGTAATCTCATGTTAGACTTGACTGACAAAGATGGGGAGATCGGGGTTCAATACCAGTTGGGTGCACTGACAGTGTTTTTCCCAAAATGGTTTTCCACACTCCCTCCAGGCAAATGGGGGTGCACTTCATTTAAATTAAGCCTACCTAATTCCTAGCCCGTTAGTGTAACTAGCACCTAGGCGTATAACCTGAACAGGTAGTAGGACTCTGTGCTGACAAAAAAAAGCCAGGATTCGAAGTCCTATCTCTTCTTTGGTGGAGACCTTGTGCAATATGAGCACATAGAGCTTTAGTAATGATCATAAAAAATAATAATTGATTTGTGTATGTGTGAGTAAATATGTGTTTTATTGCCTTCCGAACTGTTCGAAACTTTCTCTGTTTTTTTTTAGCATAGCGTCTTACTACCCGTCCGGATTATACGCTTATGTATTAATTGTGCGAATGATTTTTAGGAATGAGGAAGGCTATATTTATAAGGATTGTACCCATATTTGTGTGGAGAAGAATGGAAAAGCATTTTTTTAAAATAAACAACACCTCTATACACCCAATCAAGATTCAAACCTCGCATCCATGTCATCCGCAATCTAGTCTACTACAAGAGTATTACGTTAGACCATACGGTCACCAATGCGAGTTTAACTAAGTTATAAAAAGTCAAAGAATTAGAAGGGTATATTCTAGGTAAGAGAATCAACTCCTCGCGTCATAGTCAGTTGCCCTTAAGGGCACCATATACTTGAATGAAGATATCATTTCTCTGCAGTATTTCTTAAATGAATTGAAGATTTTTATGCAACTTTGAGGTATTTTTAAAGTTAACTTTCTGAACCGACAGATTATATCAGTACACGACTTAAAATCTAACTTAAATCTAAAACTTACACAAAACCCAGCCTCCTGAACGTTAATTAGTTATCTCTGTGAAAGAGGGAACCCACATTTAGTTAAAATTAAATTCTTCAACCATGCTGGGAATCGAAACCGAGAGCTTTATTTCAGAAGATAAACACGCTACCGACTGGGATAATGTGTCAGATATGAAGCTCTCAAACCATTAAACCATATCCTTCTATTTTAGAACATTTTTTATTGAGACTATTAAAAATAAGACTTTATTTGTATGTTGAAGGCTAAGTTTTGGTTACTTTAATCTCAGAATTGCAACATTTCATATAATACGTAATTGAAAATGAAATAAGTCTTCCTTTTTACGAATATTTGTTGTTCTATAAAACTTAAAATGTAAATTTTCTAATCACATTTCTGAACTATATTTCTAAATAACAAACCATTTACCTGACTCGGTGGCCGCATGGACTATTTAAAAGACTTCACTTTTGCAATGGACTGGACTACGGTTTGCATATAGTTCTGTATTCAAATCCCAATTGGTTGTATTGAGGGCACTTTTCCTTAATCGTTCTTCCTGCTCTTTCCACGCAAATGTGGTTACACTTCCTCTAAATTCAACCATCCTAATTCCTAACAAACAACTACAATTACTACATATGCGTACATCACAAACGGGTAGTAAGACGTGACCCTAAACTATTTTTAAACGAAATAGTGCAGGATTTATGGACGTCTGATAAACGTCTAGGTGCCCCGAAAGGCAGGCCCCTCAGCAGGAGTTTTTGTCTTGTTATGTCATGAGATCTTATCAATAAAATGGCCATTTGCACACAGCAATATTAATTATGACGTTAAGAGAAAGGTTAGTGAAAAAATTTCTAGTTCAAGCGGCAATTTGTGTTGAAATAGGTCACGTCCCTTAGTAAACTAGAAGTCAAACCAATTAAAAAGAGTGCAGTTTGGATAAACTACTATTGTTTACTTTATTTTAAATTAAACTATTATATAATAAACCCTCTTAAGTGGTTGTATAGTATAAGGCATCACTATCGTGTTAGACTATCCTGCTGATGATGGGGATATTGGGGTTCGAATACCGTTATAACCTTATGAGGATTTTTTTGTTTCTTTTTCCTAAATGGAGGATCTAATGAGAATAGGACAGCAGGAAGAGTTGTTATATAGGAGTGTAAGACACAAGACACCTGTTATGGTTAAAAGAAGTGCACTTAAAGTGTAAGTAAGTGTAGCACACGGCGTAATTTCTATCCATTGTCACAACCGCAGCAGAAGCATGGACATTGAATGTAAGAGACTAGGAATGTGGAGGCCATGGAAATGAAATTTGTGAGGAGCATGTTAGCTGTCATGAGGAGAAATAGGATTAGGAATGAAGTTAACTGGTAAAAAGTAGGAGTACAGGGAGTACATGAGATAGTAGAGGAAGCAAGACTGAGATGGTATGGGCATGTAATGAGGATGTTGGAGTACATGAGATAGTAGAGGAAGCAAGACTGAGATGGTATGGGCATGTAATGAGGATGTTGGAGTACATGAGATAGTAGAGGAAGCAAGACTGAGATGGTAGAGGCAAGTAATGAGGATGGAGAAGGAGAGGATGCCAAAGAAAATTATAGAAATAAAGTATGTTGTAAAAAAAATCGCAAGGGAGGCCAAGAAAGTGATATAAGGGGCAGATAATAAAAAGTATACAAGTGAAAGGAGAGTAATGGAAATAAAAATTAAAATAGTAAGAATTAATGAGAGAGGAAGATGGAGGCATTTTATTAAACTGACCCGACCACAGGCTGCAAACAGTTGATGATGATGATGGTAATCTCCCTCTTTCCTTGCATGCAAATGCAGGTAGATTACCTCTAAAATATTTCCTTCTTCATCCCTACTAAATTTTAGCTTAAATTGGAACTTCCCTTTTTTTCGCCTGTACACTTCAATTATAAATAAGGTTTTGTGGACGTAAAAATCAAGAATAATTTTCTATATAGTGTTATAAATACACTTTTATATGCTATTGATTATGCAAACATTTTTTATAGTACAAAAGTAAATATTATCTAACTTATTTAGTTAATAATTGTTATTTAAATGATGTTCATAAATTAGACAAAACTTATCCAATAAAATGAAAGAATGAACATAGTTATAAAAAGGTTATCTATTATAACAAATCCAATATGTATTTGTTTTTTGAAAGAGACTATAAATATTAGGAATAAATTGCATATTTTTTTTAGGAGCACCTTACTAGTATAGGATTTTTTTTATTAACGTGTTAAAAAATAAAGTAATACCAATCATATAAATATCGTAATATTTTAACCACCACTTCGGATTAGTAAACAAACATTTTTAATGCATTAATAAATAAATATGCATAGTTCCATGAATTTAAAATCCAACATTATGCATTATGTATTTGCCTCCTCAAGATATATTTAATTATTTCTTTAGTAAGAAGTTGCTAGCGTAAATAAACAGGTTAACCAACATGATCTCTCTAAGTTAAATAAGCTAAAGCATAAGTGTTCATCCGCGCTTTCTCAAAGAAACTTTAGATCAAAAGATCAATCGAGAGGTCATAAGTTTTGAAATGGCTGTGAGTCGAAATGAAACATTTGACTTGTTAACAAGGCATTAACAAACTGATTAATCAAAAGAGCTAAGAAAGGCCATATCACTTAACTACTTTATTATTGACAGCAATTAGCAGGCAGTCTAAGACGTTTAACTCGTATTACACTTGGTCGTCATCGAGTGCATGGGACATTTTTCACAATTTGGGTACATCCTAGCTGCAATACATGGTTCGTTTAGAACAATTTGGTTACTAGGACGTGTGACGTGGTTGCGAAAACACATTTTAATTCTAGCTTTTTATTTACTTCTGAATCACGTTCCTACACCCAGTGTCTGTTCAATCTATTGATAGTTACGTCATGTTAGGTTGGATACGGTTTGTGAAACTGAAATAGAATCACCTGATGGCCAAGTTAGGTTATGCTATGTTAAGGTAGCTTTGCAAAAAATAATTAAAGTAAGTTACCTGATGTTCAGGCTAGGTTAGATTGGTTTATTATAGGTTAGGTCTGGAGAAGTGAAAGTAAATTGCCTGATGTTATTATTTTTAGGTGTTCTGTTTTGACGCTCCCTTGTTTGCCTTGAACTACTAGCTCTGAATGTCAGAAGCGACTTTCAGAGGAAGTAGGCGGCTTGTTTCTGCCTAAAGTACCAATCTGTAGTCACAGATCATAACCTTTATTTTTAAAAGTGTAGATTATGTGTTCTGTTTTACAACAGGCCCATTCCTTTTATCAGTGAGCATAGACCGCCAGTGCGCCTTGTTCTCGGCCTTCTCCTCCAGCTCCCAGAGTTTTCTTATTTCCTTCAATTCCTTTAATATTTGAATCTTCCTTCTTCCTAAGTTCCTAGTTTCCTCAACATTTTTTTCGTTGACGTCATTCAGAAGACAGTTCCTCCTAAGGATGTGCCCAATTAAGTTTGCTTTGTACCGAAGAATTGCATCCAAAATGGTTCTCCTCTCACCCAATCTTCTTAGGACATCTTCGTTATCAACCTGTTTTTCCACCTGATCTTCTCCAAAACCATATGTAAGGCTCTCCAAGTATTTATTTTCCATATTCCTAAGGGTTAAACGTTACGTCTGTAAAAAAATGAAAGGGAGAATTCTTTCTCTTCCTAGTCCATACGTCTTAACACGGTTAGTGCAAACGACCTCTCATAAGATTGAAGAAAACGTTCTCTATAAAGTGGCCCAAACGGGTCGTTTCTTAGCAGGATTGCTTCAAAGGTCCTACAGCCACCATTGACGGTAAGGTCATGGTTCTACTTCCCAGTCAAGGTATATTTTAGGAAACCTTCACCATGTTTATTTTAATGGGATTTTTTTTCCGATCATCCCTGCGTCCTTGTCTGCATGCATTTGAAACCTGAACTTTCAAAATGCAATGGAAAAAACCACGAGTTAAAATCAGTAATTATGCAGGGGTTTATTTTTTTTTGGGGGTGGGGGGGCAAAATAAATTAATGATTGCATCAGTAAATACTTTTTTTAACTAATTTTTTACTTATAGTACCTCAATATGATCATGATTACATCGTAACGGAAACATTTTAAATGAATATACAAATTTCTAATAAAATTCTGCGATGCTCTCGACTATCATTCATGAACTGCTAAGATTATAATATTTGTAGAGGTAGTGTTTGATTTATTTTGCATATTATTATTTTATATTATAAAAACTGTAAGAATATGGATATAAAGTAGCGTTCTTTTCCAACTCAAAATAAATTAACGTTTTTTTATTGATTTTTTAATCACCACATCTTATTACCCGTTAGAGTTATATGCATATTTACTAATAACTCTGCTGTGTTAAGGACGAGTAAGGTTGAAAGAAATGTACCCATATTTGCGTGTGATAGAGTGTATACCTCAGTTTTAGCTTATGTGGTGCTGACTGACAGTTACCAGCTGACTTCTGACAGTCAACATTTAGGTATATACCTAAATTTTGACTGTCAGAAGTGACAACTGCTAAAGACATGTTTTTTGCAGATTATATGGTTCGGCGTAGGGATACATAATTTGGTCTGGTAGGTTTTCCAAGCCGTCAGAAGTCAGCTGTGAGCTGTCAGTCAGCACCACATAATCTAAAACTGAGGTATAGAATCATTTAGTACAAAACACCCATAGTACACCCAACCAGGATTCAATCCCTGATATCCTTGTCATTGACAGTGCAGTCTATTACTAGAGTGACTCCTTAGACAAGGAGTAGGCAACATTATTTTTATATTGTGGGCCGTATTGGCTTAAAAACAAATTTCACGCCAAGATTTTTAATTTTATTTATCTCATAGAATAATTAACTATCAGTTTATTTTTATAAACAAGTTTGCTAAATATTTTACGAATCGGATAAAATAAGTTGGTGGGCCGGATAGGACCAGCAGGCCATAGGTTTCCGACCGATGCCTTAGACCATGTGGCCATTGAAGTGGGTAATTAATGTATCAACTTTAATATATATATTGAACCTAAATGTGAACAGTTAACGTTGTAGTATGATCTAAAAAAAATTCAATGAAAAATCAATAAGCTGAAGAAGGGGACCTGGCGGTCTAGGGGTAAGGTGTCGGACTTCTGTGCTGGGGGTCCGGGGCTCAATACTAGGTCCCGGCACAGATTTATCTGATTGCCAAACACTTCCTTCCCCTCTGATGAAGACGTGTATTAATCACAACTTGTGAATGTGAGGAATGCCAGGCCTCCACCGTGGTTCGGATCCCACGTTAAACTGTACGTCCTCCATTTTATCTCACAATCACCCTACCATTACACATTAGTGTAAGTGCGTATAGACCGAATGGGTAGTAAGACGTGGTGCTGCTGCTGATGATGATAATAATAATAATATTAATAATAATAAGCTGAACTACGAATATTGTCATGTTTTAATATACATGGTTTTTCACATGTTAACTTACCAATGAGGTTACCCTATTATTTTAGCGCTAATTTGGATGTACTAACTCTAAAATAACTTCCCCTTATATGCTCTTTGCATGAAGCCGTTAATAACATTGATAATAAAACTGATGGACACGTGGAATACAAGTCAATATCATTTAGTCTGGTTTTATGAAGAAGATATGTGGGTTGTGAATTAAATTCCAGCAAGGTATATTTTTCCTAAGAGGTTACCCAGCCACACTTCACACAAAGGTGGGAACATTACCTCTAAATGTAACCTTAAACACCCCCACACTGCATACACTTTACTGAGGTGTGTTTGGATAAGACTACCATTAAATAAAATGTATTTATTACATTAATGTGAAGGGTGAGTGGGAAAAACTTGTATATACATGTCTGTTTATCATGTTTATAACGATGAAACAACATTTATAAATTAAAACTTTAAAAAACTTACATTGAAGTTTTAGAAAAATTAAAGAGACATACATCGTAGATTATGGCAAAAATAAAGTTCATTTAGTTTTGGTTTTCTTATGATTCAAAGACTTTTACTATATTTTTATAAGCTACTGTTTATAATATAATTTGAAAAAATAGAAATGGACTAAAAAAAAAAGCGCTGTTTTTAAATTCCACTCCTTAGTTCAAGATTTTAAAAAAAGTTTGTGATGTTGCTTTCATTCGTCGATTTAATTAAATATACTTTTATTTCTGTCAGTACACGATAAAAGCAAATTTAGAAGATATAAGTAAATATTTATAAAAAATAATTATAATTACTTCAGCGTAGTATCACATAATAAGACCCTTTGAAGCTTTTGGGGCCTTTAATAGGACAGTCTAAAGAGGGATGCTTGTATTGATTTTCACGAGTTCCTGTAGTAGGCGTAAGGGGGAGGAAGAAAAAGAAGAAGAAAAATCATCATTTTCAAAGAATGTATAGAATGTTATTTGATCTTGGACACAGAGCACTCATTGGTTCTTTTGGAGACCAAAACAACCCATCTTAATTAAACTGAAACATTTTCATTAACTCAAAGACCAAGGAATACTCCTTTTATAAGTCTTGAAAAAAGACGCCTACTTACTTGATTGTAGTACGGACGCTTCAAGTATGCTCGCGTCAACACGCTAGAATGCTTCTTTTTTCCACCATTTATATATATTTTTTGTACTCATTTTATTTTCTATTTCAAGGTGATGAGTATGTCTGAAAGAATCCCCAGGGTGGTATGTAGTATCTCTCTCTTTACTCCTTTTTTTCCACATTCTTTGCAAAGCACATCTTGTGGATAAACGGATCAAGTGACCGCTAAATAAATATTATTAAATCTCTTGAAAAAAATTATGTTAGTGTGTAAATTAGGAGACTAATTTAATGGACAATAGTGGATTGGATTTTGGGTCTTATTAGTTATGGTATTGTTCAGAATCTCAAGGTGATTTATAAAAGTTATTAATTATTTTATTATTTTATTTGAATAAGAGTGGTACTACAAAAGCGCTCTTTAGCGTTCTAGGTACCAACGATGTAAAGAAACTGTACAGTCCAACTTTAATAGGAATGGGCTTACATGACAAATATAAATTTACTAGATCTACTTTCACATATTCATGCCTAAAGTCATATGATCTGTAGTGCTCACTTTTGATAGATATTATTAATAACTATGAAAACCCGCCTTGGTGGCGTAGTTAGTTAACGCACTAGTTTCTTGTTGAGCTAGATTGCAGAGGATGGGGAGATTGAGGTTCAAATCTTGACCGGGTGAACTGGGAGTGTTTTTTTTCTAAATAGCTTTCCACTTTCTCTTCACGCAAATGCTGGTTCACTTCCTTTAAATTAAACCTTCACGATTCCTAGCCCATTAGCGTAATTATTAATACTTAAGCGTCTAACCTAGATGGATACTAAGACGCGGTGTTAAATTAATAAAAAACTATAAAATCGCTTTAGTCTCGTAATATGATAGGAGGTTATAACTGTCCATAAGAAAAAAAAGGAAAAATGTATTTTCTAAAACAGTGGTTTTCAAACTGGTCCGTTGCGGTGTGCTAGGTGTTCTGTATATGGGACAAAAATTAAATTAGTAGTACAACAAAATCGAGTTTGCTTTCTCGAATAGTCCAATATAGTTTAAGACTACATTTTCAAAAACTAGAGTCACGGCTACCCGGCCTAAATTGGCGGCATTCCTGACCGGATAGTGGAAAAGCCAGATAATACGGAATCTTATTGTAAATAATTTTCAGTATGGGCTTGCCTTATGTATCTACGCCTCACACACACATCCCATAACAAAGATTCTGTTTCCAGCAAATCAAAACAGTGCTGCTATCTACACCTCCCTTGGCACAGCTCCTGTTTCCAGCTAAATTAAAACAGTGCTGCTATCTACACCTCCCTTGCAGGTCTTCTGTTTCCAGCCAACAAAACAGTGCTGCTATCTACGCCTCCCTTGACAAATCTCCTGTTTCCAGCCAATTCAAAACAGTGCTGCTATCTACACCTCCCTTGACACGGCTTCTGATTCTAGCCAAATCAAAACAGTACTGCTATCGACACATCCCGTGACACAGCTTCTATTTCCTACCAATTCACAACAGTGCTTCTATTTAAACCTCCCTTGACACAGCTTCTGTTTCCAGCCAAGTCAAAACAGTGCTGCTATCTACACCAACCAAGAGTATGCAACTCCAATAGTAGTGTATTTATTATACGCCAACCGCATGGGTAGCAGCTATGCTTTGTTGTCTCCAATGTGGCAATTATAAGACGTTTGCAGTCAATTTTTTAGTAATAATGAATTGTAGATATGTACCAGTTTGTTTACTTTAAAACGCACTGTTAACACTGAGAGCCGAGCCGGATAATATGGATGACCAGATAATCGAAAGCCGTATAAGCACGCCTTTAGTGTAATCAGTAATCTAATTTCACGTAATCTTTATTAAACTTTCATGTAAAG
Source organism: Timema bartmani (assembly GCA_902151455.1). Classification (NCBI taxonomy): domain Eukaryota; kingdom Metazoa; phylum Arthropoda; class Insecta; order Phasmatodea; family Timematidae; genus Timema; species Timema bartmani. The sequence continues at coordinate 31,254 of CABFWB010000081.1, read as the reverse complement.
CAGATATCCATTCTAAACAAAACGTTGTGTCAATTTTCTAAAATTACCCAACATTAAACTATTCTTTATTTTAGGGTTTCAATTAAGATCAAAACAATACCCCGAGAACAGATAGAACTATTTATTTTGGTTAAGACCCACATAGAGCCTAAAGATTTATCATAACCGGGTTTGGTAACCTACGGCATGCGTGCCAAGAGTGGTACGCAGAAATATTCTCAATGGCACACTAGGTGATTTGAATTAAAATAATGAAAAACCTTCCTTTTTTATTAAAATCATTGATGTGAGTAATAATTTTAATAACAACCTATTTTATGTCTCAATACTTTCAATTGTTTTGTTCAAAATCTCAAAATAATGTCTTCAGAATTTAAATTTTTCAAAACACATTTATAGCTTTTGTATTTATTCTCATTTATCTGAGTTGTATTAAAATATTTATTATTCAAGAAACATTAGTTATTTAATGTATTTCATTTTGAGACACGTCATATATTTACATTTTACAAGATCAACTAAAATTTGTTTTAATAGTTGTCATAGTTAACTAGTATTAAAATATAAACTATTTGAGTGGGATTATGTTGGTTAGCACTCTGAGCGACTTTATAATATTACTTCGGCATAACAATACGAACAGTTTGCCGAACCCTGATTCATAATCTCGAGGCCAAACATTTTCACATACAATTATTTTTATTAGAAAGTAAAAAGTGAAATAAATCATAAGAGTACAATATTGATAGGTTAACTCCGCTAAGTCAACTGTACTTTGTTCCAACTTTGTTGTTGATTTGAAAGTAGATCATTGTTTCTAGCTGTTAAATTAGACTATTTCTATGAACTTTGGACTTTAAAATTAGCATATGAATCAAAATTATAAATATTCCGTCTTTACTTTCATTAGAAAATTTCCTGAGTTTACAAGAAAGAGATGGGTACTATTTTGAGGTGGGTAGTTCTTTTATGCATCAAACACTTATCAAGTGGTCCACTATTGGGAAAAGCTTTGAGAGACGCCGTTCTAAAGATATCTTGTTTCCAAAACCCTACCAAAGAATCAGGCTATCAATTAATACGAGAAAGACTGTACGTAAAGATTATTCATATAGTTGAAACTTACCAAGCAGTAATACCTTACGCTATTTGTTTATAGACAACCGACCTATGTAACACGATACAAATGAAAATAATGATGACAACAACGACAAACAGAGGCTTGTACATGAGAGGCGATACCTAGAACATCCTGCCTCGCAAGTCTTGCGCGTCCATACACGTGGTCATGCATGTCTCTGCATGAACAATGTTTGTGTAAAGATGATTTCACCTCTATTAATGGAGAAGTGTATGCAAATTATTCTAGCTCTACCACACACGTACCTGTACTTCCATACCCTCAAGTGCACTAGTTTATAACTGGGGCACTGGCAAAGGAGTGGGGAAGGGGGAATATATCTTTACCTCACTTTGGTGAAACACGTGTACAGAGGCGTCAATTTCATCTAGTCTGATTTGAATGTCATGGGAAGGTCGGGGCTTGAATCCTGGCCTGATTTATCTACCGCTTTTCTGCCACTGTTGCGAGTATTTTAATCTAAATTATTTTTTTATTCCTAGAAGTCATCCATAAACAACATACCGCTATTTTTATTATCTTCTTTGATACCTTACCCTCACCAAGTATATATTTATTCTTATCCCTCAAACCTGTGTTACTTAACTTTTCACATCAAGTGTGAATTGTCACATTATTTCATTTTGAAGTATATGTGACAATCAAATACAGCTCAGAATGTTAAGTTACCTATAAGTACGTTTACTAACGATTTAAACTTTAAAAATAAGCGGTATAGGGGTAAGGTGTCGGAATCCCGTGCTGGGAGTCCGGGGTTCAATCCTCGATTCCAGCATGGATTTATCTGATTGCCAAACCCTTCCTTCACCTCTGACAAGACGTGTGTTAATCACAACTTATGAATGTGAGGAATGCCAGGCCTTTGCCGTGGTTCGGATTCCACGTTAAACTGTAGGTCCTCCATTTCATCTCACAATCACCCTACCATTACACATTAGTTCAAGTGCGTGTAACCCGAACGGGTAGTAAGACGTGGTGCTAATAATAATAGTAATAATAATAAATAATATTATTTTCTCAACATTAGAATCAAATTATAAGAATAATATCGGTGTTACGCGACACTATGATGTACCCACCTTCACCCCTCCCCCCCACTGCCCCCCGTGGAAAGCCATAGCCATGTAGACAGTTTCAATCCCAGTCGGGTCTACTGAGGGTATTTTTCTAATGGTTTTCTCATTCTCATTCCATGCAAATGAGGATATATTAGATCTGAAATGATTCCTTCTCTATTAATACAAATGGTCATATTTGCGTGTAAAGTGAAAAGGTAGTTAGATGCAGTGATTATTATTATCATTATTTGTTTTGTCTCACGACAGGTTCATTCCTTTTGTCAGTGAACTTAGACCGGCAATGCGCCTTGACCTCTATCTCCTTGAGCTCCCAGAATTTTCTTCTTTCCTTCAATTAGTCTAGCATTCTAATTCCCTGCTTCCTAATATCCTCTTTCCTCCAACCTTGACTTCTATGACTTCATGCAGAAGACAGTTCCTACTAAGGATGTGTCCGATCCAGTTTGAATGCGGTAATATAGGAAATATATATATATGTCACAGGAAAAGTAGATTGTTAGGGAGAGTTGACTCGGCCTAGGTAAAGTCGACTCTTACTAAAAGTATCAGTAAAAGTTGATAGAGAATAAACAGATCAACTTTTCCTAGGAAGAGCTAACTAACTATGCCTGCTGTGGTTTAGTAAAAGCTGATTCCACGATGTTGCTCTCCACATGCGACCTCGCGCGCACATCTTTGTTTTGAATATCCCAGCTCTATTTGTTTACTGTTGTTTTCTAGGTTAGGTTAGGTTAGGTTAGGTTAGGTTAGGTGAGGTTAGGTTAGCTCTGCAACTCAAAGTGTCACAAATCTTTACCTTGCTGTAATAAATAATAAATATTTATATCTCTCTTTGTATCATAAAGGTTTTGCTTTTTTATTTGTTTTTTATTAGGTAGTGAACCATTTCCTTGAAAAAAGTAAACTTTTACTAACTCAAGGTAGTAAGAGTATACTTTCCCTAGGTATGGTCAACTCTGACTAGTAAATGTTGATCGAAATTCATCACTTTTCGCTTTTAATCAACTTTTACTAAAAAGACCAGTAAGAGTCGACTCGGCCGAGGTAAAGTTGACTCTTACTGGAGAATCTACTTTAGCTGTAACACACACACACACACACACACACACATATATATATATATTTATATATATAGAGAGAGAGAGATAGAGAGAGATTAAAGGAACCCCATCCGATAGGCCTATATGCATATGTAATAATAATTACGCTAATGTGTTGATGATGAGGAAGGTTGAATTTTAAAGGAAGTATACCCAAATTTGCGTGAAGAGTGAAAGAGTGTGAGCCCATTTATGTAAATAAGCCTCCAATGCAACTGACTAGGATTAGATCCCCGATCTAACAGACATTACCAGTCCCAGTCTATTGCAAGAATGGTACCATAGACCACTAGACCCCTGAAGTGGGTAATTGCTGAATTTGAATAGGACGTTTTCTCCGCTTTAGTTAACATTTTCTGTTCAAATTCCACGATACTCATATCAAATACTAAATACTTTTTTTTAAATATTTCTGAAGCAAAAATTTAAACTAAACGTAAAACTTATTTACTGAATAAATGTTTTATTTATTTTGACAAAATTTTCTAAGCACTGCTTCTTACTACCCATTCGGGTTATATGCTTATGTACTAATTACGCTTATGATTTTAGGAACTATGGAGGTTATATTTAGAGGAGGTGTACCCGAATTTGCGTGGAGGAAGAGTGGAAAATCAATGGTAGAAGAAAGCCACCTTCTGTACACCCGGACGAGAGTCGAAACTTGATCTCCACGTCATTGGCAGTATAGTCTACTGCGATAGTTGAACATCAGGCCATGTGGTCACTGATGAGGGTGGCCCAAAATTAGTTTGGTTTTTTTACAAAAAAAACTGTAAAAATACTTCCCTAGCTCGCGTTTCCTTCCATTATACCTTAGTATGTAGAGTTGATGTGCCAGTCGTCAAGAGTTTTTAAACCCTATGCCCTTTTTTTCATGCTTATTTTTTGAGTGTCAAATACCACGAGATATCGTCGTATAAGCATGGGAAATATTGAACTGTCCCATGCTCCGACAGTGTCTCTAGACCCTCTCCGACTCTACATCTCGTGCGGATAACACCTCTACCTTCTACCTACTCCATTGTCTGTCCCCCCCCTGCCCCCCCCTTTTCAAGTTGATGTATTATTCACGACAGGTGGGCAGCTAGCATTACAGGATCCAGTCATACACGTGACAGGACACCAGACACCACAATCGCTTCTAATAATACTGAGTTGGGGTCGGCAGCTCAGTGGCGGCGTGTTTGGAATTGGATTCTTACTGCAAGACCCTTCGGGAAAATATTCGATTTGGACTCTCCTTTGGTTCTTATTTTATTTTGGAGAATTTTTTTTTTGGTGCTATGTATTTTTTCAACTCAATATTATTTTGTGTCTGAATAAAATTTAAAAAATAGTTTGTTTTTCAATGTGTTTTAAACAGTGTTACGAAAATCTTCTGTTTAAAAAAATCTCTTTATAGAACTATATTGTTTAGTATAATTAGGGCAGTTGATAACTATTATATATTTCTTGTTTGGGTAAAATAAAGGAAATTGTCTATTTTTTAAATAACTCTTAATTTAATGATTGAATAAAATAAGGAAATTGGTAGGCCTACATTTTAAAAAATGCTTTGTTCCTTGTTTGGATAAAATAGGGAAAATTGTTTTTCTTTCAATTTTGTATGATTTGTCGGTAAAATAAAAAAAACCTATCTATGCTGAAGAATTTGCATTTGTGTTCCTGCCAAAAGCTATTCATACGAACAAATTAAAATGACACAGTCTCAAAAAAAAATATTCAGATTATAGCATTTTCTTGAAAAAACTCTTTAATTTATCATTTTATAAATATTTGGTTCATATATATATATATATATATATATATATATATATATGTGTGTGTGTGTGTGTGTGTGAACAAAATCTTATATATATATATATATATAAATTGAACCAAATCTTATATATATATTTATTTATTTGAACCAAATATTATATATATATATAATACTAATGTGCTTTGTTGGATATGGAAATCTGCCTCAAATGTAATAATATTTTCAACCCCAGAACGTCTTACTTACTACCCGTTCAGACTATATGCATCATAATTAATCTAACAGACTAGGTATGAGGAAGGTGGCATTTAGAAGAGCCCTCATTTGAGTGTTGGCAGGGTAGTGGAAAACCATTTCCAAAACTACTATCAGTACACTTTATTGTGATTCCCGTCACAAAATATATAGTCCACGTGGCCCCCGAAGCAGGTACTACTCAAATTAAATTTGATACCAAAATTAATTTGTTAAAATATGTCTTTACACATGCCTACAGGTTTTTTTAACTAAACACTTCTAGGTCCCTTTCTTCGAAATGTATTAATTAATAACCCTAATAACCGGACTTGTGAATAGCATTAAAATAAACAGGAACAGAAAAACAATCTAGAGAGGCATCAGACGACAATTTTCCGAATTATTTAAGAATACATGCCCTTTGTTTCCCTGTTGCAAGCTCATGGAGGGAAAATGAAATATATTAAAAAAGGGAATCTTATCTTGACTTGCTGATATTTGACGGTGGGGTGGCGATTAGGGGGTTACGGGGGGTTAATATCGTGTAGTTATATTTGTATGAAAACTATGTTTCAAAAGTGACTTACATAAGATAAATTAGGAAAGAAATGGGAATCCACGCGAGAAATTTTATTCCTTTTTCGAATACAATTTTGGTAAAACTATGACTTTTTAAGGGAACATAAATATAATCTAATAACGATTAATTATGTCAAATATTCAAATTTTGATTGTTATTGAAATGCCTGTTTCTTTTCTTCTTCTTTTTTCTTCCTTAAACTCTTTGTCTGCTAAAAATTATGTGCACTACGGTAGGATCACGTAAAATATGTAACGCGATTATAAAGTATTTAATTGTAAGCTTCACTCACTGACATAAATAGCGTGAGCATATGTGAGGTGTAAAACTGCTAGATAAGCTTGCAATATTTATGGTAGTTGGTGGCAACACACTTAAGTGACGTTGCCTGTGTGTGACGTCACGACAAACCAAGATATGATATCCCAAGTTAATGTATTTACGTTCTATTCGGAAAGTAGAACATAACATTGAAATAAGAACCAGTCTTTCTAAAACAATTCTAAAAATAGTTTTAGAATGTTATAAAATTATTTCTTCACCTTGAAGTTGATTTCAGCAAACTGTTTTGTTTACTCGTCTAAAAATTGAGATATTTTGTTTGATTCATGAAAAAAAATCTGTAGGAATTTTCCTGTAAGGATATAGTTTTAAAAATATTTGTGGAAGTATCTGACTATCGGGAATAGGAAACAAGAAAACGATTATTTTGATATGTAAGTGAATCCCTTACGGGCAAAAATATTAGAGTGGATGAGTAAACTCGTTAGCGGAAAAGGGGAATAATCAGCAGGTAAACAAGATGCCTTAATGGATGAAATGCTCATTTTCTTCCATTTATTTATATTTCTTACATTAGCATCTAAGTGTGCTAATGCTTAAAGTGATTAGTTACGTCATGTTAAGATGCAACCCACTTCACTAAATATCTTCAAAATTAACTAGTAGTCAACACCATTAATTTGTGGAGGGCAAATGAAAATAATTATATTTATTTTCAAACAAATTTAAAAGAAGTACAACATAAAATAGTAATAATAATAATAATAGTGTGTCCACAATTTAAAGTTATATTTTCTATCCAACTGGAGCAGCGTTTACGTTAAATTATTCAGCTTTAGAGTGTCACCCACCCGCACAATCTGGGTGAAGCGTAATGAAAGTCCTGAAAGAATGGTAGTTTCCAGTTTCTTCCCACAGTGAATTTCTCTGATCAAGCTATAAAAAGTCCACCAAAATTAGCAAACAAAATTTGTATATAGCCTACCTTTCAAACAGGGCCAAAGAAATTGTTTCATGCACCATAGGTGAGACTTAAAATTTGCTCCCTAGTCGTATTCTGCATAATATAAATAAACCACACCCTCTGCGTGAAGCAAAATAATAATATCAAATTACCAAAGTACCAGAAAAAAATAATAAAAAAAAGCATTTAGATAAATACAAAATAAGTGGAAACCCTCCTCCCCATCATAAGTGCCTAATCACTGTACGCAAGAATACTATCCCTTCTTCCATTCCTTTTCTATAAATATTTTATGAATATGTTATTAATATCAAAGTGATTCACAAACAAAGAAACACGGAATGTAGAAAACCGTAAAAGTATTAATGTTAATACAATTTTAATAGAATAATATTAATATTAGTTATTTATTAATTTGATTTTAGTTTAAATGCTATATTATTTAAACATTAATAAACTACAATTTGTTTTAATGCATACCCTTTCTCTCCTAGGTGACCGCTTAGGTTCACCTAGTGCTACCGAAAATATTTTACAAGCCACAATCAACATGGGACCGATGGCTTTACTTTCCCTCCAAAGGAAGTTGTGTTATGAATTTTTACTGTCCGGTTAAAATTCATCGATCTCAGCCGGTATTGAACTCTAAAAACGAGTCTCTAACCCAGGACCACCGGGAAGGTCATTTGCATTCTTTATAATAAACCTAACAGCTTAGCATGAGAAAAATAATTTACAAAATATTATTTCTAGCGTCTGTGTTTAAGATGGTAACATAGAAAACGCAAATTCATGGCAATATTTTTGCAAATTTTTTATATCGAATCATTTTTAGTTAAGTAAAATCAAATAATTCTCCAATAGAAACATACAATTAAGTTTTCTTCACATACTGACTTCAACAGTTCCTGAATATCTATCAAGGGTGTCCTGGAATTCAATGAAAACTTTTTCTCTTCATTTAAAAAGTTTCTCATCTAATGCCGCTATACTCGTGACAAATATTCAACAACTTTTGATATCACCGTATGGAGAAAATTATTCTGTATATTTCTACTTAAGCAATATTTTATTTACTTTGGTAAAAAAAATGTTTTCTATAAAAACCACAAAAACACTTAACAATTCTCATGTTCCCCCATCCAACCTTAAAAGCCCACATCACTACTCATAACCAACCCTTCGAGCTATAGGGTATATGTAATAACTACTTTAATACACTAGGGATGAGAAAGGTGACCCGCACTTACTGGGGAGGGGGAGAGGAGTAAAACCATTTATTTAAGCCAACTGTATTTGAATTCCGATCCTCCCATAATCGAAATTCCGGTATATTGCAAGAGTAACGCCTTTTTATTTCGGCCACTGAAGCGTGTTACCAATTCAATGAAACAAGGACAATTTTAAGTTAAAAGGTAAATGAAAAGAAATATTTTAATCGCTTAGTAATTAATTTTGTATCATCGGTATTTGTTGAATTTATTCAGCTCTAATTTTGTCTATCAAAACGGCAAAAAATATTATTTCATAAAAAAAATAGAATTAAAATAACGTAACAGTAAAATAGTAACAGACAAACAATCAGTAGTTAATGTTAAACCAACAATTTATTTATCTAAATAAAATGTACGTATTTCCACTGTTTAAGGTGAGTTGAAGCCTAATCTTAAAATCGTGTGCGGGTTGCGGTCTGGCTTTTTGAGAGACACATATGAATTGCGGCCCACTCACTTGAGAGAGGTATGAGTTGCGTCCACCTAATTAGCGGTGTTCTTTCTATCATGCTGTCTTAAATTTCAAATAGAAAATATCATTGTCTCATGTTGACATCTCTCGTAATATCCAAACCTCCTCAGTTCTTCTCGTTCAACGGTTTTGGCAAAAAATTTGAAGGTTCGTTAGGTTAAGCTAAGTTAGGTTAGGTCAACAGCCCGGGCCGCAATTCGTACGTGGTTCTAAAAATGTGGGGCCGCAATTCAAATGTCTCTTTAGAGGTAAACAGCTCTTGCGGCCGCAACTCACATGCAGCCTATTTAAATATTCCAAGTGGTGCGAAAAAAACTTATAAGCAAACAGGTCCGTTTTGATCCCAATTGCTAACTTTAACCTTAAATTATACTGATAAAAAACCTTTTATGTGAGATTTTACGATGTACTATTCCAGTGGTAATAGGATTATGTTCTCTGAACGACATAGATTGGAATCTACACGGGTAAAATAGGAGCCTCAGGCCTTTCTCTCCAATGGGTAAAAAAAAAAAA
>CABFWB010000081.1:0-14088 GCA_902151455.1 Timema bartmani | reverse complement strand
CCAGCTGTCCGCTCCCACTCTTGGTCCCGCGTTTGTTTGCGCAGGCCTTAAGAAAATGTATTCAAGATAAAATTTAGAGTATGTCTAAAACGAAAATAAAAACCTAATATAAGTCCATACACGACAGAAAAATTTATTTAAAATAAATTTAAACAGTATCACTCACATTTATATATGGGTTTATTAATTTTTTATTAAATAAAGCAGAGTTAGGGTTTGGTGTTCCAATTTTATCCTGGGTTAAGCAAGTTTGTAGTTCATGTGTTGATAAAATCTGTCACTTGATAAAACACGCACTTGAACATTAATTTTGAAAGGAGGCACTCAAAATACAACGAAGAACAAACATGCAAAGAAATTGTTTTGTTTTTTCCTGTTTTTTTTTTACTCAAGAAACAACAATTTATTACCAGCTTTAAATGTATGGTCTCAGAGGGCATTACTTTCACAAAAGTACTGTACTTCATATGGCGGGGTTTGAATCGTGGTCGGGTGTACTAAGTTTGGTTTTCTCCGAATGGATTTTCCCTTTCTCTCTCCAAGAAAATTCGGGTACATTAGCTCTAAAAATATAACTTACACATCTCTATTAAAATAGCGTAAAAATATATGTGCGTATAGCTTAATAGATGGATAACTGAGACGTGACGGTAAAAAAACACAACACAAATGAAAATCCCGTTTAAGTCCTTTACTGAATATGGAATGCGCCGCTCCATGTAGAGCGTGTAGCAACTTGTAATTGTTATGGGTTATTAATACCGAGCCATGTGCCAGCCCGTTTACTATTGATACAGTCCAATCTTCATTGGAAGAACCTTATCTTACAGCTAAACAATTGCTAGATCTACTTTCACATATTCATACGTTAAGTTATGTGATCTACAAATATAACTTTAGATATATATTATCAATAACTATAAGATAATGATAGTAAAATTATACTGTTTTATCAATTTTAGCATTAAAAAATAGGTTTGATTTTTTTTTCCAAATTTCCCTTCCTATGACAATTGGACGGTATACACCCTTTTCCATGACCTGTATGGATTTAATATGACATTTACGGGTTATGGTACGGATTTATGACCACCATAACTCCAGAAGTGTGGTGCATTTGAAGGGATTACCGTATCCCCGCACCCTCTGGAAATCATACTCGGGTTGGGAGGTTCAATTTATCGATATCAACCTTTTTATACGAGCTACGCATATTCTAAATATTGCAAAGTTTTTGCATCTTTTTTTTTCTAAACGAGTTTGTTTTGAGTCTCGTAAATAAGTCGAATAGACCATTTGACCCATTGCTCAAAAATATTTTTACTTTCTCTAGAACCCTGAGATAGAGAAGTATTATGATCGTAAAAAAAAAATCTAGTTCCAAATTTTGATAAATGGTGACGTTTCATGACATTCTGAAACGGAAAAGTTGTTTTTGCTATGACGTATGTCTGGATATTGGCATAAAGCTTAAACTATTTTAAATAACGAGCTGAAATTTGGCATCTGGGGCTTTTATGAGGTTACCTCATGTTTTATTTTTGAATTAGTTATCTAACTTTGAAATTAAGGGTAGTTTAATGAAGGGAAAAATAGAAATAATCTGTTTTCTTAAGATTTGCTATAGGTATTTTGTTTAATTCTCGTATCCAAGCACTGTTTAACATTAAAAACAAAATTGCAAATCCTCATTTTCCCATGATGAATACTTTGAGGGTATTTTACATGACGATCAGAAATTTCCTATTTTCATCCTATCCACGCAACTATTTGATCTACGATATAATGTATCAATTGATAGTTGTCGCTCTATTAAATATCAAATATATTCTTATCAAATCAATAGTTTACAAACTATTGAAAAATATATATCTTTTAACTAGAAGTTTCGGAAATTGTTTTGTAGATTGTAATCCTCTTTGGTGAATATAGATGTTCCTCTTTTCTAAATATGTTTCTTTAACAGTGTGTATTATTTAATTTTATAAATCTTACGAGTCTTAAGACATTGCATCTAGTTTTAGATTAAAGAGAGAAAAAGTGTGTATCGTACCATTTTATTTAATACATCATTTATCAGGGGTAGCTCATGGAATGTTGCAAAGGCAATCAATGCCATACTGATGCATTTTCACCCCACTTTGGATTAAATATGCCCTTTTAAAGCTAATAAATTCACATTTGTTAGTTAAACTATTTTGTGTGTTTGTTTTGTCAACTATGGGAAGGGGAAGAGAGAAAGACTGTTTACTAGTACAGTCCTGTCAAGCCTTATTTGTCCTGGCAACAACCCACCAGCCACTCGTGTAATTTATTTTAAATGGTGTAGCTCTCCATGGTGCGAACCCGCAAGTTAGCCCCACCGACCGAGCGGCCACCACCGATAGCGATGTTAGTGCCAACATATTCTGATAGGGGGTGTAATGTGGTCAGAACAACGGCCCCTCCTTTCCGGCCGTTAGTCTCAGTTTCATAAACCATAACTGCTACTTCTTTATTCAACTGGCTCCTCACTGGTCCTCACGATTGACCTCGTTCCAGACTAACTGATTTCACAGATAAATTTTGGAAGCGCTGGGGATAGAAACCCGGGATCTCTGGATCTGTAGCTCTGAACACTAGAACACACAGGTGATCTAAAATGGTATTACCCCAGGAGAAAAATGAGCAATTCAAATTTATTCATTTGTACTTATAATTTTACTATTGTGATATTTAGTGATAGTGTAACCAACAATTTACATGAACAAACCTTTTGATTCATTATGATAAAGTTAAATTTTAATATACAGTTAAAATTTTGCCTTAAATGAGAATTAGAAATAGCACTCTGGGGAATACACATCATCTAAAACTCATCAATAATAACCATGGTCACTAGTTCAAACCACTTCGGCATAGGATGTATTTAAATATATTTATTCTTTATTTTACTGCGCTAGTACAAGAATTCATTTTTTAAAGATTTATTTTATTAATACTGTGGGATCTTTAATTGAAGAGTACAGGCTAAAAGGGGGGAAAATATAATTTTAGTTCAAATTTATCTGGTGCTTTCATCTGTTAGACAATCACGAGACTTTTATAATGACTTTTAATTAATATATATATATAATATTTGCAGGGGTCTTCATATATAGGTATGTATGAAGGGCTGTTTTAAAATATATTTGTTTTTCAATCATTTGTGTGTATTTTAATTTTTGCATAGGCATTTTAACTTTGGTGTAAATTACGCATATTTAAAATAAAACACTTTTTTAAATTGTTTATATAACAAATCAGTCGATTCAAAAATTTGAGACAAAATATTCACCTACCTGTAAAAATAGAACATTTCACCTAACTAAATAGCTAGTAGATTTTATTAATTAATATATTAGTATATTAATCAGTTTGTAAGGTAAATGTTACCTAATGCTATGCGTGAGACGTACTATTAACCTTGAATTTTATGTGATAGTATTTCACGTTTCTTGTTTAAGTGTAAAATTAAACTAAGGAGAATACAGATAGTTGGTAAATATTGTTTTATAAATGGAATGCTAGCTAATAAGGAAAGGTAATTTCACTCCATCTTCAATATGACGAAATTGATAACAATCCTCTTCCTTTTAAAGTTAATTGAAATATAAACAACTTTAACATTAAAAAGTTCAATTTAATAATATGAATATATTACTACAAGCTTGGTGTTATATAAGCATTTAATGACTCTTTTAGAAATATATCCACATGGTTCTAGGATAAACACAACCCTAAGAGCCAATACATTTAATTTATCTCTTATAGTATATTAACTCAATTAAAAAATATATATCTGTACATGTATGAAGGCAAATCTTAGATACTCATCTCAGTGGGAAACAGTGTTACTGAATGAACTACAGTCATATTTTCAATGGAAGATCCTTATCTGACAGATAAAAAATAAACCAAGTTTATTTAAATGTATCAATACGTCAAGTCATAATAGCGCCATCTCTAACTATGGATGTATAATATTGATACAAAAAAAAAGCAATAGTAATCAAGGATCCTATTTTCATTACCTCTATATTGTAAAAAAATACAAAAAATAAAATATATAAAAATTCTGAAAAATTACTTAAAATTTAAAAAAAAACCAAAACTGTAAATGAAAACTCGAAAAGAATGCAAATGATTTGATAAAACAAGGCATTTACAGGTAGAAACTAAAATATTAAAATAACTCATGGTATTTAGCTGAACATACACATTGATTTATAAATTTCCTTTTTCCAAAGAAATAGCTATCCTCTCCATCAAATAATGTTAAGCATAGTTGCAGTGCTTACAGAGGAATGTAGCTTCCCTAACGCAAAAGTCATTATCAGCATTAACCGTTTCCAGCCTGTGGCTTGATCAGTTTAGTAAAATGCCTCCATCTACCTCTATCCTTCCACCATTTTTCTCCTCCCACTTGTACAATTTCTGTTATATCTAACTCCTATCTCTTTCTTGGCCTCTTGACACAAAAATAGAGTGTGTAAAAAGTTAATTTGAAGTCCAAACTATCTTGTCTATTGAACAGCTGTGTGTTAAAAAAAAGTTATATTTGAGTACTCATAAATTTATAAAGCATCGATATTATTCAACATTCTAAAAATGACTTTACAAAATGAGGCAAATCATGTTAATGAGACCTAAAAATCTCAAATAATAGAACATTACTAAATTTTTACCAATATAATATACATTTATATTACCAGGATATCATGAACAAAGCTACACCCAATTTCATTGCTGAGGGAACTGCAGGTCTTATGAAGAAAATCATTATCTTCGCTGTCTCTCAGTTAAATCAGTCAAATCTCCTCGCTCTCAGCTATGCTTGATGGTGGTATTCTGGGGTAAGAAGGAGCTACTGGCAACCTCGACTAACCAGCGTTGTGAAATTTGTATTATATTTAAGGGGAGATTGACCACAAAATAAAGGAGAGAGTGACAACACTGTTTCCCAATAGTAGCCATGCAGTTTCCTCAGCGATGATATTCAGTGTAGTATTCTTCTGAGCATTGATTGTGATGTACCAAAATAAATCATGCGATGCACTGCAAAGACTTTCTCGCACTTTTATCTCAATCATGCTTATATATATAATAAGATACGCAAAAATAAATAATACATATTTTTGCAGAAATATAATGGGAGAAAAAGAATCATTGCATATCACCTAAGAGCATTTATCTCATTTGTTATATATGTCCCCCAGCAACGTGTGAAATCCAGGCATTCTTTAAAATGCCTAGGCATTTTAAATAATGCCAAAGGGGTTTTGGATAATGCCAAAGGGGTTTTGGATAGTGCCAAAGGGGTTTTGGATAATGCCAAAGGGGTTTTGGATAAGTATGAAATAAACGAGTTTTGCTGTTGTATTTCCTACTTATTTTTAAGTTCTTTGTCATTTTAAAATTCCAGAATATATCAATTATTTTATCCAGTTCTATGTAAGTCTTGCGCCATTTTATTGCAGGTTTACCTAATTTCTAGGATAAAAGTTGACTAGTTTAGGTTATTTTAGAATAGGGTAGTTAGGTAAGGTTGGGTTAGGCTAGGTATGGTTAACTATTGTTCTCGGTAATATATAATGATTGGTTATTGTATAAATTTCCAAAGAAAAGTATGAAATACATCTACAAAACCAATTTATTTCATACTTTGCCAAAACCACTCTGGCATTATATAATCTGCCTGGATTGCACACATTGCCATTAACATATACATTTTAAACTCCTCATTTTCCAAAAATCAATTAAAAAAATATATTTGCTCAGGAAATATTAATTTTATAAAATATTGTCTCAACTAAAAGGGGTTTATTTTTTATTCATTAGTTAGTTCACATATCAAAATGTTGCGGGGATTTAATCAAAACTAGAAATTTCTGCATATTTAAAGTACCCTAATAATTATTTTCAAGGGATTAATTTAGCACCATTTCTCACTACCCGTTTGGGTTATACGCTTATGTACTGATTACGCTGATAGTTTTAGGGACCAAGAAGATTATATTTATAGGAAATGTACCCGAATAAGTATGGAGGGAGAGTTGGAAAAACAGTTAAAAAAAAAAACTACACTCAGTAAATCCGACCGAGATTCTAACCTCAATCTCCCCGTCATTGGCAGTCTAGTCTAATGCGAGAGTAGTATGTTTGACCACGCGGCCACGGGTTGTAAAGTGTTATAAATTTGACCTCAAAATAAAATGTGTTCTAAAAAAAGCTACAACCTACCAGAACACGACTATATAATTTCCCAACATGAAAATATAATTTGCAGGTGCTCATTCCTTTGTTTAAAATTACCGTTTCAAATGGAAGGCAACCACGGTAGGGAGATATGGGGTAGGTGGATGAGGGGGATGGAGGTTGCTAATTTATCTGCGTTTGTTTAACATGTACTTAAACCTCCCCCGGATATTAATTGCCCTGGGACTCCTAATTAGAGCAAACTACGGACCACTATGCATCCTGGTTAAATCGCCAACTGAACCTTCCAGATTGGGGTCATGTATCGACTAAAAACCCTTCGAGGTGTTAAACAAAACGTGAGTTACGCCATAAAGTTCTCGGCGCTGACAAAACCACATGATGGTTATTGATATGTCTGGTACAGTACAATTTTTATTGGTACGGCCTTTTCTGGCAGCTAGAATACTTACTGTATCTACTACCACGTTCTTATACATCAGGTATTATATTCTGCAGAGGTTCGTTCTGATAGGTACTTTCAATACCTCTAAGATAACACTGATTAAATGTTATCTGTGCTGGTTGATACAAAAATAATTATAAAATTCTACTATAGAATTATTTTTTTGCTTTATACCAGAAGTATGTTTATTTAAATACGCTTTTGAAAGATAAATAGGTGTAGTACCGAAATTATAAGTCCAATGTACCCAAAATTGGTAAAGTACAGGTCTTTAGGCTGAATATATTTTCAGTTGGATTGATTACAAGCAAACCTAATTTTATTTAGCACTTAACTTTACTACCCGTGAGGGCTATATACATATTATTTACTAACTACGCTTATGTGTTAGGTATAAGGAAGGTTAAATTTAAAGTATGTGTACCCTGATATAAGTAAAGGGAGAGCGAAAAAACATTTAGTAAAAAAACACCATTAGTATAGCCAGTCAGTATCTGAACCCTAAACTCCCCGCATAGCCGGAAAACCAAACTAGACTAGCTTGACATTTAGTTAAATTGTCTCAAATATGCGGGCCATATTCTAATACAGCATTGTGCTAGGACACGAACTAAACACTAACTTAACCTAGGCATCTAAGAGTACACATTAAAATATGTAACCTTTGTCTCAGGTCAAACTGTAACGCTTATAGCCTACCTAAGTATTGAGCTGTATACAGGTCCACAGAATACTTTATATTTTAGCACCCCGTCTTACCTATAATTCTTAAATATTCAGATCTTAAATTTTCTTTAGAATCCTATAATCTTAAAAATTGTACAGTTTTAATTAAAGTGAGAATATTTCAAATTAAATTTAAAAATAAATTGGATTGGTACTACTGGCGAGATGAAAATTTTGAATCAGAAAATGTTCTGCAGTGGTGGCTTGTGGTGGATGGGGTTAAATTACAGGGGTGGTACCTAGAGCCTATTATAATTCAAAATATAGTGTGTTAAGATAAAACTGGACTATAAGAAGGGGAAAGGGGGTACGGGGTAGGGAAGGGGTAGATAGGAAGCACGTAGGATATGGAAGGGGGGGAGACAAATGTCAGACCAATCTTAAATTATTTCAGTTAACTTATTGATGAGAAAAATTTGAAGTAAGATTTATGAACATAACGAGTCTACAAAGGCACACATTCATTTGTTTCTTGAATAATTTTTTTTAGTATCTCCTCTTACTATATGTTCTGGTTATAAGCCAACTAATTATGCTAATGAGTTATAAATGTGTTTGTGTAATTATAACTAATAGCTGTTAATAGAACATATTTGATGAAGTTTCTGGTGTTAACGACCTTAGGATAAAATAATCTTAAGTATAAACGTTGATATTTGGGATATCTATATCTCGATTATATTAGTATTTTACAGAAATAATAATTGAAAATTTTCCGTTTTGGAAAATTCTCTGGAAAAATATAGGGAAAATTTTCCGTCTCACATCTCTAGACCGCCTTACAACATATCGGTTTTTCCATGACTTATAACGTAACAAATAAAACAATTTTAATTTTTTTAGCAAATTAATTATATCACACTTTTTTGCTTTTTTGTGATTTCGTTATTCTACCAACCACACAAGTGTATATAACTCCTTTTAGCAATTGCAAGTGGGTAACAAGATAGTAAATATCACATTATTAATAGAGACTAGCTTGTTGGTCACGTGGCCTAGTATCTGAAAATTAATATTTAATAAGAGCCCCGAAGTACTCAATCGATCGCTTAAAATTTAAAATTCAATCTACTTGGGATAAGCTACTAAACAAAATACTTTTTTGAGTGGACACTATTGAAACTGATAGCCAGAATGCAAATCCATTTACATATTTAACTTGTCTTAGCTCAAATGTATGCTCAATTTAAAATTCTTTAAAATTGGTCCTTAACTTTGGCAGTAATCGGTGGAATAGTCACCCAGACACCGAATTGAAGTAATGAAAACTGGTGGAGTAAAAATAGGACCTCACTCCACTAGGTTCATTATATTGGCTTATAGGTATTCTCTTGGTATATTAATTTAGTTAAGAGGGCACATGTTAGATCAACTAGATTAGTTTTGTTACTATTAATATTATTACTAATAAAAATAATGTAAATAGTGATTTTTCTTATCAAAATAAATTAAGTGATGGAACTTTTTTATCCACAGTTTCATAAACAAACTAGAAATATTATTCACATAAGCATAGTCTACCAGGGGATTTTAATATTGACATGTTTCAAAAGAAGTTTTAAATTAATTGCTAGAAAACTACTTTTAAATAGTAAAAATTAAATTAAATTCAATTAAAATTGTATACATGAACACATTTCTATCATGGAAATTCTTCTTTAATTTGCATAAAAGTAAATTGAAATAAATTCTTTCTTTACAAATTAATAGTTAAACAGGATATGTATAAAAAAAAATATTTTTTTTTTGCAAAATTTAACCTTACTGTGGAGGAGTACAATCCACATTTAAAAAAAACTCAATTTTGTTATTTGTTTCAAGTGTCTCATTAAATATACAAATTGAAGGAAAATATAACTTAAGTGAATAAAAAGTTTGATTACCTTACAAAGTGAAATACTTGATTTTTTTTGTACTCTCAACCAATTTAGTCGTGATTTTCCTAACTTAAGCCACATCACCAGGCTTACAATGTAGAGGAAATAGTTTGAGAAGGAATGGCGAGAGTGAAGGGGTAAGGTGGAAAGGATTAAACCGTGGGAAAGAGGAAGACGAAACTCGAAAGAGCAATTAATGAAGATTGGCACTTTTAGCTTGAACTAAACCAGTCAAGCTTCTTGCTCCAGTGTCAAGTAACCGACATCTTTCCTAAACTTTTGTGGTACATATATTCATAAAAAAAATTAGCTTATTTCAGTCAGATCAATTATGTTGATAAATATTAAATTATAATTATTTCTTTAAATTTAATTAAAAACTTAATTTTTATTTATTTTAGTATAACGTCTTTATATCCGATTGGGCTATAAGCATATGTTATAATTACGCTTATGTGCTATGAAGGAGGAATATTTAATTTGGAGGAAATATATCAGCTTTTTCATAGAGTAAGTATAGAAAACTATTTAGGAAAATAGCACCCTCAGTACACAAGACAGGGATTCAAACCCTGATCTCACGTCATCGATAGTTCAGTCTTTTGCAAGTGGGATGCCTTAAAAGTTAGACCATTCGATCACCGAAAAGGGTAATAAAATGTACAATCAATAGATTTAGAAGATTTTTTAAACTAATTAATAATGTGAGCTATTTTGGAAGTATCCCATATTATGATGTAATGATTTGTATTAATTTGGTGTTTATTTTTATAGGCTCTTAAAATAGATTATTAGGGTCGAGGAATTAACTTATACTTAACTCTGGATCACTTTAAATTCCCTTCATTTCATAACTAATAAAGACTTAACTCTTTAATACTCTCGTAATTTGAAGTAAAGTCCTAATTTAATAACATTAATGGGGTACGAATAGAAAAGGAAGACTTGAGAGTTAACGTAACCGCACTTGCCTTAAAAGAGAACCGATTTGACCTAGCACCCGTATCAGTGGTTGCTTGATATAAGGCCTCACTCTCGCAACTTTATAGCTTGCAGATGATTGTGAGATCGAGGTTCAATTCCCATTCAGCTCTACTGAATGTGATTTTAATTTAATAGTTTTGCCACTCACCCTCCCCGCAAAAGCGGGTACATTTTTTTCTGAAATTCAACCTTATTCATTAGTATGATTATTAAATAAGAGTACTACCCGAACGGGTTATAAGACACGGTGCTAAAAAATACACCTGGCCATGATTATAGCCCTATATCACCCACCAATAGTAAATCAGATGAGCCTGACGTTTAGTTTTAGTGCTTACCGATAAGGATCAACTCAAGGAGTGTGCCTAAATCAAGGAACCGAGTTTTAAACACCTAATTATAGTGACATAATAAACCTCAGGTGTCTCCACCTGTTTTATCAGTGGGAGCAGGATCTTCTTTAGATGACACGGATGTTGGAAAAATTTAAAAAAAAGCTACACTTTAACTATTATTATGTTTACACTCGTCCATCCGCCGCAGTGGCGTGTTTCAAAGTGTTGTCAGGGGTAATTGGAATTTGTCTAAACTGTACTTTTTATGTATTCTCATAACTACGTAGAAACCCGCTTTGGTGCCCGCGTGTTCTAACGTGCTACTCTTGCAGTAGACTAGACTGGCGATGATGGGGAGATTGAGGTTTGAATTTCGGTCGGGTGTACTGAAGTTTTTTCCAAAATGGTTTTCCACGCAAATGTGAGCACAATTCCTCTAAATATAGATTTCCTAAACCCTAAAACCATCAGCGTAGTAAGCATATAACCCAAACGCTTTGTAAGACTATTAACAAACCCACTTCAGTGATCACGTGGTCTAAGGTGTCACTCTCGCAATAGACTGGACTGCCGATGACGGGGAGATCATGGTTCGATTCCTGCTTGAATGCTCTGTGTTTTTTTCTTAAATGGTTCCCCACTCTCCCTCTAAGCAAATGCGTGTATGATTCATTTAAATTTAATCGGCTTCATCCTTAACAGATTAGTATAATTAGTAACTATGCGTATAGCCCGAACGAGTAGTAAGGCGCAGCGCTAAATAAAAGTTCAACTGCTTGTTTGAAATTCATAACCCGGACCACCCTCTGACAGTCTAGGTATATTGTTACACTCACGCCTTAGACTATGTTATCACAAGTTTGTATCCTTCCCCCCAAAATGAGATGCGGCGTTTTACTACACGTTTAACTTACACGCATAGCCATTACTCTAACAGGCTAGGCATAAGTGAAGGTAGCATTTTAGAGGTAATCTACTCATAATTGCGTGAAAGGAGTATGGAAAACTATTTTAGAAAAACCACCGTCAGTAGACCTGAATGTGATTCGAACTCCATGCTCCCCGTCATCAGCAGGCCAGTCCAACCCGAGAGTGACGCCTTAGAGCCTTCGGCCACTGATGCGGCTAGTATTTTTTCAACCCGTTTATAAATTAGTTGACTTAATTTAATATCGTAGGGAGAATATGATTTAAGATTTTACCTGTTTATAGCTTGCAAAAGATTGCTATTTCAAAAACACTACTTTTATTATGCACATGGCCTCCATTCTTACGGTTATAAACTTTTCCTCCTCTTGGATTAAAAGTAAGCGATAATTTA
The DNA here is from genome assembly GCA_902151455.1 of Timema bartmani. Taxonomy (NCBI): domain Eukaryota; kingdom Metazoa; phylum Arthropoda; class Insecta; order Phasmatodea; family Timematidae; genus Timema; species Timema bartmani. The sequence goes on along the minus strand of CABFWB010000081.1, from coordinate 2,163 downwards.
ACGTGGCTTTTAAAAAAAAAGTCAAACTCTAAATCAAATTTTGGGCAGTTCTAAAAGTGGGTACATTGGTTTATAAATGATTTAAATAAAAGTGAGAAGTATAATAAAACATATATTTATTTAACTTAGTGGTTAAAAATGTTGTAGGCTAGGTTATTAAAATTATAGATAGAATGATCAAATCCTATATACCTAGAATCCCTCAAATCCTATGTTATTCGAGAGATTTGAGTTTCGTATAGTCTCAAAAAAGTTTTTCTCAAAACCAAATTATGAAAAATTTTAAGTGATTTAATAATTTATAGGTATTTGGGAAAAATAATAATTTAGCTTGTGACGTAGGTATAATAACAAAATAAAATAAATGGTACGGTGTATCACGGAGACTCTCTCTTTTATCTTAAAATATACATTTACTAAAAACTCATAAGGCTTGTGAGCTACATTGTTGCAGAAACACAATCCAATAAAGAGAATAAATGTAATAATGTACGCTGTTACAGAAACATTGTCAGACAAAGAGCATAACAACCAATTTAAAAATTCTCCATAACAATCAATATAATATGTTTACTTGTAGCTTAGAATATATAGGTTTTATTAAAATATATTTCAGATTAAAATATTTGTAACTTTAACAATACTACAACGTTAAATTTTTTTGTATCTCAAATAGTTTCGGAGATATGGTCAAAATTGGAAATTTCCGCTTCTCTAAAGTGCTGTTAAAATCAATTTCTTAGGAAAATGAGAGTGGCCATTTTATTTGTAATGTTAAACAGTGTCTAGATATAAAATTTAATCAAAATCACTATAGCGGATTTTGATGAATTGTTTTATTCTCATTTGCCCTTCAGTAAACTACCCTTAAAATTAGGGTTAGACATCTAATTCCAAAAACCCCTAGGAGAGACCTTATTAAAACCCTAGATACCAAGTTTTAGACCAATAGAAAAATAATTTCGGCTCTAGTCCGAGATACAGACACCTAGACAGACGGACGGACAGAGAGACGACATTGCCAAAAACATCTTTTCGGTTTTAGGCGGTCACGAAACGTTGACATTTATCAAAATCTCGAGTTTGATTTTTTTTTTTTTTTTACGATCACAATAGTTCTCCCTTCGAGGGGTCGAGACAAAGTAAAAAGGACAGAATTGTAATGAGGTAATTGATTTACTAAAGAATTAACTTCTTTGTTGTTTATAATGTAATAAAGGCCTACATGAAAAAAAGCATATGTCGGGAGCACCAAGACTAAGCGTGGATGGGAACACAAGTGAAATGCTTAAATGTGGGGGTATTGTACTACTTGACAGATTTTGTAAGCTATTCACTAAAATTAACTAAAATGGTACAATTCTTACTCTCTCTCGACACCTCGGAGTGAAAGTGTTGTGATGGTCAAAAAAAAAAATCTAACTTGATATTTTGGAAAATGTCGACGTTTCATGACACCCCCTGAAACCAAAAAGGTTGTTTTCGTAATTACATCTGTCTGTCAGCCTGTACCTCAGGCTAGAGCCAAAACTATCTTACCGATTGGGCTAGAACTTGGCATCTGGCGCCCACTGAGCAATTTTTGGAATCAGATATCTAATCCTATATTTAAGAGTATTTTACTGAAGGATGAAAAGAGAAGAAAAAATATATTTTGTATATATTTCATATCCAAATATAGTTTATCATTATAAACAGGATGGCAATTCTCAATTTCTCATGAAAACTACTAAGGGTAGGTTACACGAGGGAAATTTTCCAATTTTCATAATTTCCCCACAACTATAAGATATATGAAATAACTTATCATTGTAAAGTTGTCATACTATTAAAATGACAATCTTTTATTTGAAATATATTTTATATAACCAATAATTTATGAGCTATAGGCAAATACTTATACTTTGTAATTCAGTTATTTGAAAATGAATTTGCTTCTTATGCTTTTTGGTAGACAAATATATTTATCTTTTCTCAATTTTTGTGTAACAGTGTTCCTAGTTCCTTATGCCATTAAGTAAGTAATTAACAGTGCATATTATTTCATTTATTATCTTTGGTGTAGTATTTCTACAACAATGTATATACCTATAATTTCGTTTCACAAATCTTTCGAGTTTTTATCAAATGTTTATTCTAAGAAATAAATGGTACGGCACACCG
>CABFWB010000080.1:514568-550623 GCA_902151455.1 Timema bartmani | reverse complement strand
CATAGCTCAGTTTTCTTAGTAGTTCTAAATAAAATCAAAAGGATGCAGCAGTATCTACTCTAGTTCGAGCTCTATTTATCAATAGTATGACCATTTGAACCATATATTAAAAAGATGGCCATATTTGATGTGTGCTTATCGTGTTGAAGTATCATATTATATTATACTTTGATCAGCGAGACCCAGATTCAATCCCTGACTGAGAGCATTAAGATTTATTTATTTTCAAATTACAGGTAGTTCCAGAAACTTGTAGTAAGAAGGTATAATTTGGTAGGTTAAGATAACTCTAATTGTCTATTTAGATGACTCATTGTTTACTCTACAACTACTATACAACGATGTTGGTGTATTTTGTAAACTAGTAAAACTTTATCAGATACATTTGTATACCAAAACGCAAAATTTTGTGGCATAGTAAAATATAAAAACAGTATTTTGAACCAAATAATTAATTAACATTTTTGTCAAGAGCGAATTCAACCATACCAATCTTACAACAAATATATCTACTATCACGGCTAAGAGTAATGTCTAGACTGAGATTAATTGGCACACCTGTAAACAAAATGTCTGAGTTTATTAAACGTCATCAAGCAGACGATTTTTAGAGCATTATCAGAAAAGTTAAAAAAATTATGTAACGATTGAAAGAAGAGTTTTTATAGAAGTGTTCATAAAACAGTTTTTAAAAATAGAAATAACCATTTATATTGTACTTTTTGTGCTATCTTTAGCACCTCATATGAAGGTTGCGAGACCTTTATAATCAAATTATTATCATGTAACTTGTAAGACTTGTGCCTGTCTAAAGCTAGTATGATAATGAATAATTAAGCATGTGATAACGTATATGGTTTGGCCTAGTGGCCGTTTTTTCTTATCTTTGTAATATTATGATCATGGCCAAAGTTATACGGTCGTCAGACATAAAACATGCGTGGAGTAGTTGTATTTACTGCACCAACTTGGAGTTTAAAGTTCAACAAGATTTTGCTCGGTATGTATTCAATCTAATTTAACCTTTATTTACTATTTGAAACTCTTATTAACATTATAATGAAGTAGACTTACTTTTTCCACTAAGCTTTTAAGGTTAAGATTAATACACTCTTTTAAAAAAAACATCAACAAGGTTATAGGTCTATGCCATATTAGATTAATTATTAATTTTTGAGATAGTAGAGACTATCAATATGTCAAACATATTGTATTATTTTTGTTTCATAGGATATCCTACAAGGATTAATTATTTAAGCTAAGACCCACCTGTAATCAAAAAGTTATTGTTAGCTAAAATGCATATTGGTTTGATTTTAGTGTTGAATTAAACAAATGTAACATTTTCTTCCAAAATACTTTTAAGATACCAGTAATATTTGTGTATAGTTGTATAGTGAATATTAATACTTGAGCCAGAATGTGAATTTAAACAGTTTATGATGATAATAAACCTTATAGGAAAAAAGCCAACTCAATACGCCCTATTCTTGGATTCAAACCTCGATCTTCTTGTTAGAGTAGTGTGCCAGCCAAGCTAAGACGCACCCTTCTGTCTGGCTGCCTCCAAACGTTGTGGGCTGTGTTCCAATCGAAGTAAAAGGGTCAAGACAAAAGAGTGGTTCTCTTTTCCTCCTAGATTCAGATGAGAGGATAGCATTAGAATGGCCCTGAAAGAGATAAGGTGTAATGCGGTGGACTGGATAGAACTAGCTCAAAATAAGAATAGGGGGAAATGAGGGGGACTGGATAGAACTAACTCAAGATAGGGATACATTGTAATGATGTGGACTGGATAGAACTAGCTCAAGATAGGGATAGTGTGTAATAAGATTGACTGGATAGAACTAGCTCAAAATAGGGATAGGGCAAAATGATGTGGACTGGATAGAACTAGCTCAAGATAAGGATAGGGTGTTATGAGGTGGGCTAGATAGTAACCAACTAAAGATAGGGATAAGTGGCGTACTTTTGTAAGTTTGTCATTGAACTTTAGAGTTCCTAATGCCATAGAGTAATTACTAGGCCTAAGTATGATAGGATAAACTAAAACTACACCATTCTAGAAAACAAAATAGTCTAAACTATCATGCTATGTTACAGTACAATAAAAAAAAAGAACATAACCAATTATTACCTGCACCGTTGGGCACAAAGATTAGGCATCGGTTTTGTCTGGCCTAGTTTTATGGTGACTAGGAGGTTGGGATTCAAATCCTAATCTAGTATACTGATGGTGGATTCTCCTAAATTTACTTAAATTCTCGCTCTCCATACATGTGAATGTGGCTTCATTTAGGCTACTGTAAAACTCCACATTTCTTGTGACTATCTCATTAGGCCCTTATGTAAATAGGCTATAGGAATAGTATGGACTGCTAATAATACCTCACACACTAACACTTTAGTATAGTAGCAAAACTCAGACTTCCAGGCCTAATTTTAAATAGGTGTCAACATTAAGGAAATAGATATTTCATCAAGATCTAAAAATAATAATATTGGTAATACAAAAAATCTTGATATTTACAGTTGAAAAGGGATTGATGTTTCCCGTTCCACTAAGTAACTTAACATGGCAATCTCTTGTCCAATTAATTAAGTGTGATTACAAGTTATTTTAGTAAAAGAATATGTTTTTGTATCTAACTAGGGCACAGACAAGGTATACACCGAACCCACAGCTTCCAGGTTAAAATGGCTGCACTCCGTGTGAGAGCTTGAGTCCTTCAATACGAGGATAGCTATGTATCGTACAGTCCCAAGTGACAACAGCACTATCAAGCATTTTTAAAAACGATTTACTTTAAAAAAGATACCCACCTTGGTGGCATAGTTAGCTAACGCCCTACTTTCGTGTTGAGCTAGACTGCCGAGGACAGGTAGATCGAGGTTCGAATCTCGCTCGGGTGAACTGGGGTAGTTTTTCCTAAATGGTTTTCCACTCTCCCTCCACGCAAATATGGGTTCACTTCCTCTACATTCAACCTTCCCAATTCCAAACCCATTAGCGTATTTAGTACTAAAGCGTATAACCTGAACGGGTAGTAAGACGTGGTGCTAAGTATTACTATTATGGTTTAAAAAATATGGGTATACTATTAACCAGACAAAAATTATCTTCTTGTGTCAATAAACCAGGTTTCAGAAAGATAGGTTTAGGTAGCGGCCCCAACCCTCCACCCACCAAAAGAACCTACTCAGACTGCAAATTACAACGAAAAGCCTAAAATACAATGGTTTATTATTTTTATTATTATTATTATTAATACATTTTTTATTTATTTATTTACAAGCAAATGATTTAGTTGTAAACATTCTTCAAATATTGTTGATTAGTTACTTGTCTGAAGTCGACCTCCATGGTCTTGGGAGTAAAGTGCTCGCCTCAGGACTCAATGTTTATGGGTTCAAACAAAGCCGGGGTCGACAAATTTTTACTGATAGATAAAATTCTGTAATGTAACTGCCTTCATATTGGAAGTAAAGCCGTCGGTCCCATGTCAATCGCTGCATGTAAAATAATCCTGGAAGGTATGTGAAAATACCTCTCCTTGTAAAATTGGTAGGCTCTTTTGCTTTCACTCATAGAAATTAGCGTGTGCTGATGTAATCAGTCAGTTTATAAAGTGCACATTAAATGCCTCAAATAAATAAATACTTGTCTGAAAAGGTTGGTTCATTGAAAGGGGCTAATGAGGTGAGTTGTAGGGGGGATTACTGGTACATGAACTATTGTGTTTGGACCGCCACTCCTTTACAACAAACAATTTGAAAGTGAGTCGTTTCACTTGGGAGTGCTGATATTACTGAAAACTATAGCCTGACTTGCACTCCCTAGTGCCCAAGGACTCAACCTGGTTCAAGGAGTGCAGTGAAACTACTGTAGATTGTGGCATGTAAAAGAACCCTTGAAGGTGTGTGAAAATACATTTCCCAGCAAAATTGGTAGGACCTTTCACTCTGGCTCATAGAAACTATCTTGTGCTTGTATAATCATTCGGTTCAGAAAGCTCACATTAAATATCTCAAATAAATAAATAGTTTGCGATGTTTTCTCATGTATTTATTCGAGGGCTGTGGAGTCTTGATCAGAAGTAATTTTGGGTGGAGTTTGAATCAGTAAAATATTACGACTCCGGCTTCAAAAAGGATCAAAATTTGTAATTTGGATTGACATATTTATTTAAATATAATTCACAATGTCAAAGAAGCTTCCCATAAAGTAATTGGTGTTGGAGCATTTTACTGCGATAATTACTAATCGTAGTATTACTAATTAATATACATTAGCCATTTATGAAGAGGTCGGAGTCTGCATTGGAGTGTGAGTCGGACAGTAAAAAAAGAGTAGTCGGAGTCGAAAGCTTGGCGTACCGACTCCACAGACATGATTTATTCATATTATAGGCTATGTGAGGGGCAAGACCATTTCTAAATTATGATAAAATGTATGATACCTTTATTTTATAATAGGCATCTACGTGAAAGGCACTGTACTAGAGAAGGTGGTTCCTACGTTTGTCGATACGGGTACAATGGTGTTTGCTCGTCTCTGCCTGTAGAGGGTGTGAGCGATGAAGATTACGAAGATCATGTATACAAACATCATATATTTCAAAATCATGCAAACTCTGGAGCTTTGCCTCGGAAAGGTCACTTGAGAAAGTTATCGGGTCATCAGGTCAGCAATCAGCCCAATGTTGTAATGGATGGCCAGCAATGGACTATTTTTTCGGCGGCGCAGAACCTGCCTGCGGTCCTAAATGATCCCAATAAGGGGAAACAGGCATGTATTACTTTAAAATTGTTGTTCTTTCATATTTATATTTTAAGTAATATAAAGGCTTACACCATTGTTTCCCTTACTGAGATTACACATCTTACCACTGATTTTTATTAATTATAAAATATTTTCTGATAGTGGTAAGTCACTGTTCAAAGTATTGACTCGTAAACACAATGGGAAGAGACCATTGGTAATACCTAAACGCAGATTGGAGGATAACATTAGAATGGACCTGAAAGAAATAGGGTGTAATGAGGTGAAATGAATGGAACTAGTCCAAGATAAGGATATATGGCATACTTTGTGGGTTCAGCAATGAAATTTCGAGTTCCTAATGCCATAAAGTAAGTAATTACAAGTAAAGTAAGTCCGATTATCAAATAATTTTTATTATGATATCATTGACTTCCTCAGCCTTTATTTCTCTCTCTCATGAATATATTTAGTTTACCACTAAAGCTTCATTAGAATATTGGAATGACCATTTATACTTTATAAGATAAGCCTACTGGTAGCGGGAGTTAGTTTACTTTTGTTTATTGGAAATCTGGAAGGGGTACATTGGTTAGGACATGACTCCATAAGAGGTACACAACTGGCGAAAGTTTGGAAAATACTGGTTCAGACCAAACAGGTAACGAGAGGCTTATAGGGGGCGATGCCTCCCCCCCTACAATAATCTGCAGAAAATCTGAAATCCATGTTTAAATACATGCATAAATGACTAAGATAACTTTTTATACATCTTATTTAGTTAATTCCTTTATATTATTCATGAAATTAATTTGGTACAACCCGATTCAGTGGCTGAATGATCTAAGGCATCATTCTTGTGTTAGGCTGGCCTGTTGAAGATGGGGAAATCAAGGTTTGAAGCCTAGCCGGGTCTACTGAGCGTGGCTTTTCCTAAATGGTTTCCCACTCTCTTTCAATGTAAATGCAGGTAGATTACCTACAAACTGCTTCCTTCCTCCTCCCTACTCCATTTGAGTACTTATCATACATGTGTACAATCTGAACAGGTAGTAAGACACGGTGATAAAATAAATAGCTACAATTCTTTAATTTTTTAGTGAAAATCGATTTGTTCTATCCCCTTTCTAATAATTAATTAATAGCTAACGATGCTTATGTTACAAGTCTTGACTATTAAGTATAGTAAATAGATGGTTTGTGTCCAGTAGCACACTAGAGTACATATTGTACACACTGTGAAAAATTACAGGATATTTGTGTTTAGATCTCATCTGGAGACACCACGTAACTAGGTCATTTGAAAACCACTATAATCCGTATCTGTTTCAAGTGCTCACATGAAACCAGATGTGTTGTTGAGCTCCTTATGAAAACACAGAAATAAAACATATTTGGAGCCTACTAATAATGCCTACATTATCGGACCTAATATAGCGAATTTTAGTGCATTTTCTTTAAATTTACCCACATCATTCTGTGACGTTAAGTCAGATAAGTCATTTTAAGTTGTGTATAGTCCAAAATAACCATAATATAGAAAGCACCCAAAAAATTCAAATTTTTTTTAAATCCCAATTTGTAAGACATAAAATAAAGAGCATAATTTTTTTTAATACAGTGCTTATTTTTTTACAAGTATTCTTATATTGCTTAAATTTGAGAAAACAATGTAATCCTAATATTAATTTAAAGCACATACATGTTACAGAGAGATTTCTTCACTAGAACATGGGGAGATGGTTTTGTAGAAAAAACTGATATTCCTAAACCTGGTCATTTACCAGATATTACTCTGGTACATTTTGAGGCCTACTTCAAAAAAATTGCTCGGGTAAGTGTTAAAACCAATACATGTATTTTAAACCAAAATAATTGAATTTAAAACTGTGCATTCTGCACATTTAGATCTCACTTGATATATAATTATACTTTTTTTTTTTNTTTTTGTGAAATTTCAGAGGTATCGCAAACATGCTCGTATGAATGCATCTTCTCCTAAATCAACTTCTCACAACGAATTTTTGCAACATTTCCCAAACCTTAAAGCTGTGAGATCACTAGGTAAGCAAGCAACTGCCAATTTGTGCCGGAAATTATTATTAAAAGAGAATCTTCAATACATTTATACAGGTTATATATGAGATTTCTTAATATTCTAAAATAGTCAAAGTTATTGCTTAACTTATGTCTACTGCTGGATCCATAGTAAATATTATTTAGAACAGGCAGGTGTGGATCCAGGAAGCAATTTTTGGAGGCCTTGGAAGAATGTAATAACCCCCAACCCCCCCGACAATTTACCCTTATAAGTAGTGTTTTAAGATAATTCTGAAAAAAAGATTGGAATAAATAAGACAAATAATTATTTATAATATTTATTAATTGTAGGTTATAAATTGTTATTCACATGACCATTCTGTGCTTGCTAATTTTAGCACAGGTTACCGCTCAATTACTTGATGTGGGTCTAAATTTATATAATTGTGGACATGCACAAGAACAGGGCCAACAAGTCTTGCTTTCCACCATTGTTGTCCTCAGCCATGTCATGATTAGACGCAACAATGACACTGTCATTTACCCTTAACAATCTTTGCAATAAATCAATCTGAATTTTCCTTCTATAATTTAAATTCTTGTCTATTCGCCTGGCTCTTTTCCTACTGCCTTTTCTGTTGATCTGCTCAGATTTGTTTATTTTGGCTAAATTCTATTATTATTATTTTTGTCCATCACCTGACCCTGTCGCCCACGTAGATCTGCCTCTGAGTCAAGGATCAAATTAATGAACATTTCTGGGAATGGGATAGCTTATCAAGTTTTTGCTTCCTTGATCTGAAATAAAGAAAATATTAATTTGTAAAGTATTGTAAAATTTGTAATAGAGTATGTTTGTCAGAGGGAATGTGGTTGGGGGTTGTTTCATGTATGTGTGTGCATGCGTGAATGTGAGACAATTTTTTGTTATCGCTCATGATAATTATTTTTGTTTATGTTTCCAATAGATAAGAATCAGCAATTTGATGTCAGTAACATCCCCAAAATATTCTTACAACCGAACTTAGATCTCTCAAAAGAAGAAAATTTCAATGCTGTGTATCCATTTTCTAAGGAAACTATGTCACCTATTGCTGGTCGAGATATTGTGAAATCCACACAAAATTCAGGCAAATTATTGCAGGAAAAGGTAAAGATAAAAAGTGTTGTGTCATTTTTGAAGAAAACAATAAGCACAGTCCAATTTTCTTGGAAAGGGCATTATCTTACAGTTATAAAAGCTACTAGATCTACGTCAAGTCACTTTCAATGGATATTATCAATATCTATAAAATAATGCTAATGAAATCGTAAAATGTTATAAATGTTGACCACAATAAAATATTTGTGTATTTTCTAATCGGCCATTCCTATGAAAATTGTACTGTAGCTGATAAATCAAGTAAACAGCATTCGCCACTTGCTAGACGTTAACTGCCTTTTTAAAATAGTTTTTATTAAATAAAAGTTCTAAACACAATCAAAAACATTTAGAACTATATTTAAGCCAACAAAATAAAATCCCATTTAGTTAGCCATGTTACTCTGTTATAACATAATGTTTTTAAATATTATTATTATTATTATTATTGTTGTTGTTGTTGTTGTTGTTGTTGTTGTTGTTGTTGTTGTTGTTGTTGTTGTTACTACTACTACTATCCTTTTACATAGGATGAATGATGCGAGGTTATGTAGTAATACAATGATCAAAAACAAAAAAATTAACCTTGATAGGCTTTTTTCAAATTCCAGTAATACCAGCATATGTTTGTATTTAATTAATTATTTTTATATTATCTGATTTAAAAATATTTATTTAGTACTTTTAATAGCTAAAAACATGTAACTCAGAATATGCCAAACAATAATTTTACAGGTTATCTATGGGTGTGAAACGTGGTCTCTTAATTTATATGATGACACATTTTTTAGGGTGTTTGAAAACAAGGTGCTTAGGAAGAAATTTGGTCCAAAAAGGGATGGGGATACTGGGGAGGGAAAGAGGTTGCATAATGATGAGTTATATACCCTGTACTCATCACAAAACATTGTTAAGATGATAAAGTCTCATAGATTACAGTGGGCAGGACATGCAGCGTGAATGGGAGAATCTAGAACCATGTTCAGATCATTGACTGGTAAACCCAATGGGAAGAGACCATTGGGAAGACTTAGATGCATATGTGAGGATAACATTAGAAAGGACCTGAAAGAAATAGGGTGTAATGAGGTGGACTGGATAGAACTAGCTCAAGATAGGGACAGGGTGTAATAAGGTTGACTGGAGCTCAAGATAGCGATAGGTGGCATACTTTTTTAGGTGTGGCAATCAACTCTTGAGTTCCTAGCGCCATAGGGTAGGTAAGTAAGTAAAAACACATGTAATTACTTTAACTTTTTTCAGCTATCTTGTTCAATTCAAGTTGTCAATAGTTCGAAATGAACCAGGTCCTGTTCGACTCGAACTATCAAGCCTCTAGGCTACTGTATTGGTAATCAGAAAGTACTTGGTTCCAGCTTTCCCACTACCTTGATATGGTGGAAGTACAAATAGCTCAGCAGGTTGCACAAAAATCGGACGCATTCTTTCATGCCATGACATCGCATGACGCTCTCATGGAACAGCTGACACAGACCATCACAGTTGTCAAGGCACTAAGGTCAGTTTCTCGGAGTAAATTCTGCTGCAAATAAAATGTATACTAACCTTAATAAAAGCTACACTCCTGGGAAACAGTCAGATATACTTTTCTTGGGACTAGACTGGCTAAGGATATGGTTGCCAGATTAACACTAATAGTAAGCATGGGTTAAACTTTCCTGTTTGCTATTCACACACACACATATCATAAATAAATGTTGTGTGCATCTCAGAAAGTGTATTTGAGTTGATGTTAAATAAATGTCTTATTCATATTATATATGAAAATTTTTTGGAGGTGATTTATTACATAAACTACTTCAAGCAAATTAAATTAAAACTATTCGGTAATATAGATTAAATATCATATATACTTTCATAATTATATTGGTTGTTTATTTATTTCAGAGAAAAGGTTCACCATATAGACAATACATTGGTCAAGAAGTCATTAGATGTTTTAAGACTGGAACGGAGACAATGCAATTACAATGCAGTTTATGAAAAGGTACGACTAAATTTATTTATATAAAGATTTCAAAACTTGATGAAATGCACATTTGTACAGCCGTCATAAAAAATTGCTGGCTTATAATACCAAACATATTTGCTGTGTCATGACTGATTATCCATCCAGGCTGTTGGCATTTATCATCCTAATAGAGTAGGAATGAGTTAGGTATGATTTATAGGAAACGTACCTGCATTTGTGTGGAATAAGAGTGAGGAAATTGTTTAGGGAAAATCCCCTTCAAAGGACAGGTCCAGGATTCAAACTCCAATCTCCTCCTCACCCATGAACCAGATTAGATGGAGGTTTAGTCTGTGTCCCCACCAATGTTGCTGTTTTGTTCTTCATCGTGTATCTACTCACTTTACTTGTAGTGAGTTAAACTGAAGTGAATTAATGTTTAATTGTTCCCAGAAATATGCTGTGGTTTGTATTGTTTGCAGATCAAGATTATGGCTACAGTACACCAGACCCAGCCTACTATACAACTCCTACTTTCCGCTCCGGACTACGTGGCCGCCCTGGATCTCATCTCCACAACACAAGAAATTATCGTGGAAGAGTTGACCGGCATTCAGAGCTTCAGGTAAGCTTTTAATATAGTTAAGTTCTTTTGATCAGTGTTCTCAAAACTTTCGCCAATCCTCGGCTTGTTTCAGGGCCATGACCTAACCAGTTCTGTATAAATGGAGGGCCTAGGGGTGGAGGAGGAGTTGAGAATAAATTATCCAGCATTAGCTTGTAGAGAGGTTGAGAAAACTATCCGGCTGTAATTTAAACCAAGTCATGTCTAGTTTAAGGGTTGAAAGTTCAAATAATAACACTAATCATTTTCATTAACTGTTTTTAGCCTGTGACCAGATCAGTTTAATAAAATGCCTCAATCTTCTTCTATTCTTCTACCATTCTTCCTCCTTTAAGTGCTTCCATTCTTCTCTCACTTGCACACTTTCTGATAACTCTTCTTCCCATCTTTGTCTTTGGTATCCCTCTCCTTCTCCGTCCTCATTACATGACCATACCATCTCAGCCTTGCTTCCTCTACTATGTAATGTACCCCCATTATTTCCCGGATAACTACATTCCTAATCAATAACAATCTAAACAATAACACTAAGAGTGAATGTAAATTGCTGTCATGTTGTTACAGGCACCTTGGCTCGCAATTACTTGAGATGGAGCGACTTATAGACAAGATGCTGAGTACAGAGTTTGAGCGATATGCCACGGCTGATCTCAATCGGCCCCTAACGCAAGAACAGCATGTCTTAGAAGGAGTAAGTACGCACCTACAAACATCTAATATTCTTAAATCAGCCTCATCACAAAGAAGCTACTCAATTAAGGTGATTTGAATCAGTAGTTAATGTATTGATTTTAACTATGTGATTGATAGATTTATATATTATTAATCGGGTTTTTTCTGGTGAGATAAGTTAAAATTTAAAGTTATAAACAAATCTGTAGGATCAGTTTTATAATTTAAAACATAAATTTGTAAGAAGGTCCAGGAAAGGTGGTTAAAAACATATAAAGATCATTAAAGTAATGAGTCGGCAATAATAATCAGGGCATATAACCCAAGCAGGTAGTAATATACGACGGTGTTATAAAAAAAATCAGAGCATTCTGTCCTTCACTTTGCCTTCTGGTTTCAAGGTTAAAATGAATTCTTCATCATCATCGTTGTGGAACCCCCTACAGCTCACCAGGTAGGGTGTTTGCAAACAAGCTCTCTAGTTTCTGCAATAGTGACTTACTAATTTTAAAATATTTATTTCCACTACAAGCATGCTCTAAGGTTCTAAAAATTATTTATTTTAAATTACCGACTTACTTATTGTCAATGTTCTGTTTTATAAGCTTTCAAATAGTATAACACGCCAAAAAATATGTTAGTGTTGGTTTGGTGATATTTGGTAAAACTCGTTTTGTCCATTAGTGCCACTAAATGTGCAGGAATATGCAGTGTATTATAAGCGCATGGACATTAATGAGTTGTTGTCTTTTTAGATAAACTTACTATTCATCATGTTGTTATCAATATTAATTATTTCAGGACAAGTTGGTGTCTATAATTTTTGGGATGCTACGAGAAAAACACTTCCAGTTCATTGACATGTACAAAGAAGAAGCCTTCACTACAATCAAAGCTATTGTTAAACAGGTAGGAATGAAGAAATATTAAATTTAAGTTACTTACAAAGTTTCATTTTTTAAGGTATTAACAATATAATGGAACCTCTTTATATTAATTTTTGAGTGTAAAATTGCTTTATCTACTCGCTTATAGGCTTCACACAAACGTAAGATTTATCATTCTTTTAGAAGATAATCATAAGCCGTTTCCAGCCTGTGGCTATGTCAGTTTATTAAAATGCCTCACTCCTCTTTGCTTCCACCATTCTTCCTTCTTTATTTGTTTCCATTCTTCTTCTCTCACTTGCACACTTGCTGTTACCATCTTCATTACATGCCCATAACATCTTACCCTTGCTTCCTCTACTATCTCGTGTATTCTTAAAGGTGATATAAACGTAAAATAAATTAGTCTGTTCCTAACTAGTTTAAATAACGACATTTTTTAAGATGACATTCAAAGGAAGTGATTATGTAAATTGGTGGAAGCTGTGAGATTGTAGCATGCTATGCGGCACACTTGTCATTGTGTCAACCGCTCTAGGCCCGATCTAAGAACCACGGTTGTTGGGGCGCAAGTTGGTAAGCTTGAGTAATGTGATCAATGATAAGCAATGTAAGATGGTCGCGCCAGACTGTGAATAAGAGAATAGAAATCCATCAGTAAATCGCTATGATAAAACATAAATAAAGAACATTTACATGACACCCTGATAACAAGATTGGGAATAGCTCGGTTAGAAGAACTGTCTCCTCATATAGCCATATTACTGGGGCTCAAATTCCTGTTGAATGTCCAGGTGTCATTTTTCTTTATTTACACGCTATAAATACAGCCCAATTTTCATAGGAATGGCATTATCTGACAGCTTGTAAAGCTACTAGATCTACTCTCACATATTCATACATCAAGTCAATGTCATCTGCAGCTGTCACTTTTGATAAATACTATCAATACCTATAAAATAATAGTAATAAAATAGTAAAGTGTAGTCAAGTTTGGCCACAAAAAAAGTTTGTATTTTTCAAAAGGTCCTTCCTATTAAAATTGGACTTAATATATTTAAATTAGTATGGTAATAAAGAACATCACTTAGGTATTTGAACACCAATTGTCGAATAACAATAAACATAAAATAGAATATCGCTAATCCAAACTAATAGGACCTCATTAATTTTTCCAGTATTAATAAGTTGGTTAGCTAAAATATGATTACGGATAAAAGGATTAACCCTCAGTGTATTACCTACACTATAAAAACACATTGAAAGAAGACTTCAAATCATTACAAATTATTATTTTTTACTTTACATTAATTTTATTAAATAGAATTTGATTGGTTATTAGTTAGTATTTTTTAGAATTCAGTTGATATTAGAAATAAGATTGTTTAACGCAGCTTGCATTTAAATATTGAGCATCTTTTTATGAATTTATATTAATATAACTGAAGAGTTTTGTTTCATTTTTATGTGTATTTGGTTGGATATCGATCTACCTCTATACTCATCAAAGTTCCTGCGGTAGCGAATAACCTATCATTTATTTACTATACTTATGCTCCTTTTTTGTATATATATATTTCTTGGATCCATTCTTTCATCAAATATTTTGGTCCCCATCTTTCTATAAATAATTTATTGAATGTATAAAATGAACATTTTCACATTTAATTTTCGTATAACACTATTGATAATGTGACCTATGAAGGAAATTTTGGTGATAACTAAAATATTGTTTGAAAGTATTTGAAAAATTTGTAAGCTTAGAAGACTCAAAGATTGACTTCTAAGATGATGTGGTTTTCTTAGGTGATCGACCAATCGAGCAATCAACCTGTTTCCAAACCCTGGTTTATTAATTCAAATCTCTAATATCAGAGTTACAATACAAGTGTTCTATTCATGGTGTTTGTTCCAGATGGTGATAGAGGTTGTAGCGGCGAGTGAATCTGGTGACACAGAAATGGCTTTAACTGGTTTAGGCGACCAGTTGCAGGGGGTGAATCTAGAAGACTGGCTCCGTTTGATGGAGGACACCACAGAAACATTGCTGCGTCTCATACACAGGGTCAAAGTAAGCTATGGCGTACCAGAGGTACATACTGTAATGAATTATATATATGTAATACTTTTAAGTCTCATACACAGGGTAACTATAAGCCATGGCGTACCAGTGGTACATACTGTAATTAATTATATATATGTAAGACTGCTGCGTCTCACACAGGTTAACTATAAGATATGGCGTACCAGTGGTACATACTGTTAGGAATTATATAAATGAAACTCTTCTATCTCACATTACTTATACTCACCAAAAAGATGCTTTTTTTATTTGATACTTTTTTGCACTACATGAATATTACTAAGCCTATTAATCTTAATCGATATTCCATCTCGGAGATGCTCTGAGGTGTATAGGTCAACTTTTGTGACCATGACCTAGGCCTAAAATTGCTGTGTGATGTTTTGTGTTGTAGGCTGTGCATGACGTGATGCAGCAGGCGTCAGATGTTAGTGCCGGTAAAATCTTAGATAAATCCACTAATTCTGAGGATGAAGGCAGCCCTGATATCCGCTTGTCAGTCTCGTGAGTAAACAACTTGTCTGTTTCATACACTTGCAAACTTCAAGTTCCCACTCTATTCTTTTGACGGTTCTGCAACATTTCCCGACTATGAATGGGAAAATAATAAAAGGGTATCATTTTATTTTTTATGCAAAATAAATCACCAACATTTTATTAGTTTTTATTTTACTACAGCTATTCATGCTAAAAAAAATATTTTATAGGTAGAGCCCCATAAAAATTGTTTTTATTTTAGTTAAATTTGGTTTTTTAAATCTCACTTATCGGTGTTATTTCATGTTTATTCAAAATTACATGTTATCTGAGGTGTTTAAATATTATTTACATCTTGAGACAATGTATACAAAATTAAAATTTATTATTGAAACCTTGTATATTTGCTTTAAAATTCTTTGTCAAGTTTGTCTGCATATTTAACAATTTTGTAGCCTAAAATTAGCTTACACTACGACAAAATACTAATCAAATTACAGCATGGTGTAAATGTCTGCTTAATTTCTTCTTAATTTCTTCTTAATTTCGTGTTTATTTAAAGTTTTTTTAAGGCGGTGTTATTTCGTTTTATTGAAGTATTTCGTTTTATTTCACTTTTCAAAAACATTGTAAATCATATCTAAAAACTATAAAAGGAAAAAGTACTTGATTCCATCTTTGTAAGGCACTTTTTGCTTTATCGCATCTCACTACTTTTACAGGGCTCTATTTATAGGGTTGTTAAATATAAAATAAAGGTGGAGAACATGACTTTTTCATTTGGAAAATAATTGTGTTTTGGCAGAAGTTTTCATAAGTCTGAGAGGCTTTTTGGTTTTAATCTTTCATCATTCCACTTTGTAAATTTATTGTTCCTTTCTTTCCCTCATGCAACCATGTTTTCTCATACGATACCTTATATGTTAGTTTTATTGACTATTTTTTATGTTTTAATTAAAATGTTGACACACATCAACCAGCCAGATTGTTTTGTTTGTGTGCACACAATTTATAAACATATAAATTTAAA
Source organism: Timema bartmani (assembly GCA_902151455.1). Classification (NCBI taxonomy): domain Eukaryota; kingdom Metazoa; phylum Arthropoda; class Insecta; order Phasmatodea; family Timematidae; genus Timema; species Timema bartmani. The sequence goes on along the minus strand of CABFWB010000080.1, from coordinate 534,934 downwards.
ATGAAATACCACTCAGAACCTCTGTTTACTGATGTTCCTTTTTTGTCTGATTGTTGTGCAGTTCTAACCCTGGTGACAAATTCCTAACCTCAGACGAGCACCGTAGAGTGACTGTGAGGTTACGAGAAATGCTGACGGCCGTGTGCGACTATGCTCATGAGAGACTAGGTCAGCTGGTGTCGGCTCAAGCCCAAGTTAATGATGCTAAGATCTCTTCACAGATCAGGCCGGGAGAGAGACAAGGGGGCCAACCGCAAGGAGCAGTGAGTTGTGCAACCTGTACAGAAATTAATTTCACCACAAGGATAACTCAAATTATTCTCACATTAATTTCCATAAGGAAATCCTCTTTTTGCTTTTTAAGTTATTTTGTTACATTTGGAGGAAGGTGCAGGAAGGAAAGATTGATAGAAGCATATAAAAGGGAACACACACACTATGGCTTTTACGATGAGCTCAACTTTCTAAAATAGGAAACTAAAAAAACACAGAGGGGAGAAAAATTAAATTGGTAAAGGACTCTTAGATAGGAATATGTAATAGAAATGTATAAGATAAAGGCTAATTCACATTTATTTATAATAATTAATTTAAAAAACTTATAAATAAATTAGTTCACTTGGCTATGTAGCTATCTCATATTTGCACATTACTTCAGTAGAAATAGTATGCTCAAATCCTCTATTCCTCAATACATTTGGTATTCAAAAGTTTTGAAATTTAAAACAAATCATGAAACATGATCTTGAATCTAAATATGAAGGCTTTGACTAGAAATCACAAGTTTATGGAATTGTGTTGTTGGGTAAAATAACAAAATTACACAACAAATAACACAAAATTGTATGAAAGTAATAAATTAACTCAAAAGAATCTTTTTTGTTCATTATAACGTAATAGATATGACAAATAAACAAAATAGTAGTTGTACTTGGTATCAAATCTTTAGAAAATTTCTTTATTCACTTTTTAATAGCTTCACTTTAACTAAAATTATACATTACTAAACGATTTGAGTATTAAAATTTGGATTCGACACATCATTAATCTTTAGCAATCCTCTTCTCTTTGTACCTGAGCTTTATTCACTTATTTTGACTTCTGAGTCTTAATTTTCTATATTTTCCTTAATTCCTATTATTTAAAATATCATTAGACTTATTATTATGAATTGAGAAGCAATAGTTTGATGCAATGACTTGACTCATAGCTATTTATGATCTCATTTTAGCCTCAACCTGTGTATTGGTTGCTCGATAAAGCAACAGCCTTGCAGGTTTGTGATCTTGCTCGAGTCATCGACAACTTCAGTGACAGTTGCGAGAAAGTTTGTGGTCGACCCAGCACAGCGCTCAAATCTGCTTTCAAAGTTCAGGTCAGTCAGTTTTCAGCTTTCCTTTTTCCAATCATATTTACTTATTATAAAATATATTCAAGATTTTCAATCAAAAAGAACTTTAGTAACATTTTATTTTAGTCAGGTCTCATTCAATCACCTCATTTCTGATTTTATATTTTTTAACCAATCAAGCATATATCTTAGTAATCGGACCTATTTCTTCAAAATCTCTTAAGATGATCTACAAAAAAGCTTAACTACTATATTTCCAATCTTCTAAGTCAACAACCCAAAGGTTGGTTTCATGTGATTTTTATACATCCTGCTCTGGGCATGAACTCACCCCTTCGGGCGAGTTACTGCTGCCTGCACCATTTGGTGGAAATCCCATGTACTAGGGGAGTTCAGGAAGTGTGGTTGTTTCCCGTTGCCTTCCACACTGAATTTCTTTGAGCGAGCGTGAAAGAGCTTACCAATATTACCGAAAAAAAAAAAATTACCATGCCTTCTAGGGTTATTTTACATGCCACAATCGAAATGGAACCAACGGCTTCACTTCACCTCTGAAGGAGGCTTTGCTACGGATTTTTATCGTTCAAGGAAAATCTGTCGACCTTGGCTGGGTTTTAACCCACAAACATTCAGTCTTGCGGCGAGCACTTAACCCCAAGACCACCGAGGTCAACTATTGCCAATCATCCTAATCCAATTTTTTTTAATAATTGAGTCCTAAATCAAATCAGGAACCTCTTAACATTAATAATGATCTAGCTTTTGTATTCTATTATCTTTAAAACTTGAAATATCTAAATTTATTAATTGTTTGTATTTTAATCTAAGGCCTTGTTATGTCGCCTTTGTTTTATTTTAGGCGAGCAAGTTTGTACAACGTTTCCATAATGATCGCAAGAACAAACTGAGTCTAATTTTAGACAGTGAGCGCTGGAAACAAACAGATGTTCCAGGCGAGTTCCAGGATATGGCCGACAGAATCACATCTTCAGGTAACATGATTACTTTGGCGAGTCATTAAAAAAAAAGAAAAATCAAGGAGTAGAGATTCTTTAAATATTTAAGTCAAGATTAAATCCGTTATTTTACGAATCCTGAATCTTAAATTTGAATCAGAATCTTGGAAAACAATTATGAAAATAAGAGGAAATAGAAGATATAAATAATAACTAAATGTTGTGTGATAAATGTTTTGTCCCATCATTGATTTCAAGTAACGCCAATTGTCACGCGATTAAAACAAAACAATATGTATTCTACCGGAGTGTTGACTTATTTGTAAATACAAATTATATTACTGCTTTCTATCTTATAATATACAAATGAAAATATAGAAACTATTCTGAAAACTTAAAAGCCTTCAATCAGACATAATTTGAGGTTACATTTAAGTAGTTGTTATAGAGATCATGTAATTAAATAATAATGGGGTTATAGGAAAGTTCTGCACACCCAAACGGATACAAGATTCTGATAATGGAGACCGTAAACCAGCAGAGGTGCTATTGGTCGGTAGTGAGAAGTACGCAGTCGTGGGGTAAGTTTTTTTTTATCTATGCCTACCTTAAATATTTCATTTAATTTGTTTGAGGTCCTTAATGTGCCACTTTCTGGACCGACTGATTATATCAGCACACGACTTATAAACTAACTTAAATCTAGAACAGACACAATATCTAACCCCATGTCATTAATTTGTTACTGTGCAAGAGGAAACTTAAATTTCACCATCAATACATTTTTCGGCCATGCCAGGAATTGAACCCGGGACCTTTACTTCAGTAGACAGACACGCTGCTGACTGAGCTAGAGTGTCGGACTGCTACACTTATAACAACTATACATACTAAATGATTTAGTTTTAATAGAAATACAATATTTTTATTATAATATATTTTGTCATCACATTTTACTACACGTTTGGGTTACATACAAATGCTAACCACGCTAATGTGTTAGGGATGAGTAAGGTTGAAATTAGAGGAAGTGTATCCGCATTTGGGAGAGTGGGCTAAAGAATCCTCAGTACACTCAACTGGGATTCGAACCTCGATCTCACAGTCAGTAGCAACCCAGTCTATTGCGAGAGTGATGCCTTAGATCAGGGGTCGCCGAACTCATTGAGTGTGAGAGCTGCTTTCAAAATTTCAAATTGTTCTGTGAGCTACTCAGATCCAGAAATGCACTTATCATAACTAAATGAAAAATAAAAAATGCATACACTGCAGATAAAAACATGCAGTAACAAACCATTTGTAAATGATTATAAATCAATCATAACCTCGAAACTAAAGACAACAATGACAAACGTTAGCCGCATTAGCTGATGGGGCTGTGTGGCCACCGGATCACAAGCTACGATAAAGCGAAAAGAGGTTTTCCTTATAGAGATATATTATTTGTTCAAATCCAATGCCCTTTTCCTGTGTTTGTCCTTTATGTTATTTATACCTTTTACATGTTCCTATCTATGTGTCATATAACAAAGCTTGTGGGTTTTGTTACTTGCTATTTTTATTTTGGATTCAGCACAGTGCTTCTCTTACTGAAGATAGTGACAGAATATTGTCAGTGTGCTGAAGACCTCTCTGCCATGGCACCTACACTCTGCAGACAGTTGGCAGAACTTCTGGTTCTTTTCAACTCACGATGTTGTCAGCTCGTGATCGGTGCCGGGGCCTTGCACTTGGCAGGTCTTAAAACCATCACAAGTACCAACCTTGCCCTAGCATCGAGAGCCCTTCAGCTTGTCCTTTGGCTCATACCACGTGTCAAGAAGCATTTCCAAGGTTAGTTTTTATTGACAAGTATTACTGCCACATTATGGCCTGTAGAAACTCTACAAGAGATATTATGCAGCAGGGTCTCGATACTTTCAAGTTGAACTGGATCTGTCCCATCTCAAACTATCGAAAACTCCTACTACACATGTTTTTAACTGAGAAAAGTGTGTATTATATGTTCTGTTTAAAATAAGGAGGAATAGCCAGCACAATTACCTTAGTAGAAATTGATAGTAATTAGTAATTAGCTGGAGTAGAAATTGTTTAGATAAAACACTAATACATTTTTAAGGAGAATCTTTCACTCACAGACAGCTTCTTTAGGTCAAGAGAGTAGACTGCTATCCCTACTATTCTGTTTATTATCGGGTCTTACTACCTGTTCAGGTTATACACATATATAATTATTTTAATGGGATAGAGATGAGGAAGAAAGTATTTTATAGTTAATACACCCGTATTTGTGTGGAAGGAAATTGGGAAACCATTTAGGAAAAACCACCCTAAGTGGATCAGATTGAGATTCAAACCTCAATCTCCCTGTCATCAGCAGGCCGGTCTAACAAGATAGTGACGCCGTCGACCATTCGACCACTGAAGCTAGTCCTCCCCTCATAATGTAAACCTTTATTTAGTCTAGTACTCTGTTCCATATAACCTTATTATATGTTTTTAAATTACATACAGTAATAAAAAAATGATGCAAACATAAACAATAAGCATATTATAGATGTATTATTAGAATTTGGAAAATACTATCTAGTGTTTTATCTTAGTTTTACTTGTGATCATTGGTTTTCCGTCAAATACCAGATCGTTCGTCTCGTGTATGACGATGTGCACGTCCAACTGATGAGACTCTACTTTATTAATTTTCTTTGCTAGTTAAGATATAAAAAGGAAGTATTTTCAAGGAAAATATTTAGTTTCATTGACGCTATGTATGCGGTAATTCTTTGTAATAAAGAGTTAAATATTTTGTCTTCTCGATTAAACTAGATTCAACCTTTACATATTACCTTACAATATTTGAGAGTTTAATCAAACTAGTTTTTACTCTACTCACTCCTCATCATATGTTCATTTTTAAATTAATTAATATTTACAGTTGGGTAAGTTTTAAACAGAATTATAATAACTGAATAAAAGAAATAAATGATCATACAATAAATATTTGAGGTAAAGTTTACCCAAGTTACTAAACATAATTAGTTAGTATATCTAATTTCTTATATGTTTTGTTTTGTTCTTATTCAAGTAATTTGATTTATTGGATTGAAATTAAACATTTAATTTAGGAGTGTCATTTTTTAAATTCGAAACGGACTTAAAACTTATCTGAGCATTCTCAAAGCTGTACTAAAGTTAGAATATATTTTGCTCGTTGTTTCATGCTTGTAAATATTTTATATTGGTTTATACACTAAAATCATTTACAAAATGTTTTATGAGACAATTGTCTGTAGTATTTCAATTACTTAAGATATATTTACTATTAATATTAATTTATAATGTGCCCTTAGTTTACCCTGTAAGTTAGTAAACTTACCTTCCATTATTCCGCCATGGTATAGCTTATAAGATAGGTTAATACTGTAATCCATAAAGTTACCTTTCGGGGTAAACGGAATGGCAGTAATTGAACAAATATGAGTATTTTTTTTAGCTGTCAATATTTTCATGGGAAACTTTGAAACTATCTAATCCAAAAAAGTTTTCTGAGCAAAATTGAAGGTGATATATTTTTTAAGCCAAGTCAAAATTTTCTCAGCTTCATACAACTCTACAAAATGGTTTTTTTTCTTAAAATGAGTGTAAAATATTTTCAATGCAGATTTAACAACAACAACAAAAAAACTCTTATATATTGTCTTTCCAGTATACGATGAAAACCCACATGAAATACTGTATATGTAATGTTTGGCCCAGATCTTCTAGTTAGCCAGCAAGGGAGCAATCCTCAAGCTCACAGTCTCCGCAACACGGGAGGACTGAGTCACTTGGAGGCTGTCGAGAAGGATGTCAACAGTCACGTGCTGGAAATAGAAGGGAAGGTTCTCTCCATTATAGGAAATCTTATATCGGGACAGCTAGGTCATTGGGAGGCCAAACCACCTGTGCCATCTCAGGCGTTCAGGAACATTTCCAGGTAGACATTTGATCGTAAATTGGAAAACTAGGGAGTCCGCAAATAAACAAGTTTCGAACTTGAGCTATTAAGGTAGGAGTTTAAATAATAAATAACGTGAGTTAAGTTTTTACAATAAAACACTTTTTTGGCCAAAATTAATAAAATATTGCTCCAGTAGAAACATAGCTTAATTTTCTTCACATGGTGATACCCACAGTCGTTGAATATCTGTCCTGATAATTGCGGCATTAGTTGAGAAACTTTTTAAATGAAGAGCAAAAGGTGTCATTAAATTCCAGGACACACTCGACATATATTTAACAACTGTTGGGGTAACCATCTGAATAAAATTAAACTATTTTTCTTTTGGAGAATTATTTAATTTCTTTTGACCAAAAAAATGTTTTGATATTAAAAACTGCAAAAATACTGCCCTTAGCTCGCCTTCCTTACACCTTAATAGAATCTCATGTTTTAACTTGACAGCTCTATAGGCTCAGTAATTTCAAGCTTTTTGTATAAAATTATTCCTAAGCTATATTGTGTTCCTTTTTATGAATGACTCATTATTTACTTTTCTCTGATTAGAGTTTGGGAAATGTGCATGCCGCATAAGTTCTTTTAATTGCAAAAAATATGAATGTTATTTATCTTTTTTAATTTTTAGTATATTTTATTTTAACACAGTTTTTTTTACCTGTTCACAATTGATTTATTACTGCTATAACTACAACTGACTGAGGACAAATTGACACGGTTCACTTGGTAGCATCTTTGTTTTGAGAAGTAAAGACATTGGGTTCAACTAATTTAAGCATACACACATGCATTCATATCTAATCACACCGTTCCCTTACGGGGTAGGCAAGAAACTGTGCATATAGCTCAAAAAAACAGCAACTACATATTTAATCCAGCTTCACTAGCTTTCTCCACACTTCCCTATCCTTGCATACTCCCTTCACTTCAATAACATTCATACACTGAGTCAAACATGCTCTTTTATGCTTAAAATTCTTAATGTTTCTTTTTTTCACACATTTGTCTACAACATTTAGCCACATCTTACATGATTTACCCCTTCTTTTTGATCCATACACTCTAACCTTCATATATTTGCTTCGTCATTTGATCCACACTCATTCTCTCAACATGCCCAAACCTACATAAGATGCCTCTTTCATATTGACCTATTGGATTTCATTTCAAACAACATACCTTCAGCACTCATTCATTACTGACTTTACCCATACGAGTTTTTCCGCATACATTACTTAGATATCTCATTCCAACCGCATTCAACTTATTCTTTAGTTGAATTTAAAATATGGATTTTAACATTATTAACCATCCCAACAACCCAAAGAGATTCTCCAAAGAACTATATATATATATATATTTATATATATATATATTTATATATATATATATTTATATATATATATATTTATATATATCTGTTTGGGTGTGTTAATGTTTTATATAAACTATTCCTACTTGAGCATTACTACTGCTTTTTTTTTCTGAAATCTTCTATTGAAACTACCATATCAGACATATTGCTATGAGTACATTACCCTTGAATGTTACACAACTTGACCACGCCCTCTTTCTGTGCATTTTTATTATCTTCATCAATAGCTAATCTCAGGACCCACTACGAGCCTCAAAATATAGTAATAAATTATGCCTTTGTTGAAACTTTTTATCGTTTTTAGGCACCTGACAAAACTTCATGAAGCTGTGTCGAATATTTTGCCAGAGTCACAGGTTCAAGACTTGTATAGAACAGTTCATCAGAGCTTCAAAGAAAAACTGCGAGATCAGCTGATGAAGATGAATGTTGTCAACAATTGGGGACCCCAACACGGGTAACTCGTTAATTTGTCATTTTCTAGTGCACTTTGTTTTACTACCTATTTACACTAATGTGGAAGGGATGAGGTTAGTGTATTCTAGAGGAAATGTTCCCACATTTGTTTGGGGGTAGAGTGAGAAACTATTTAGAAAAAAAACTGTCCTCTATGCATTCAATCGAGATTCAAACGCTACATCCTTGTCACTATAATTTTGGTCTAGTGATAGAGCGATGCCTTTGAAAGTGTGACCACAGATTTGGGTGATTTGTAATTATTTTAGTTAAGAGTTAATCAAAATATTAGGCTTATGTAGGGGTGTGCAAAGTCCATTTTTTTCAATTTGAAGCGAACTCTAATCAAATATATTAAATATTCTCGAAGCCTAATCGAAGTTTTAATATTCTTTGTTGATTGTTTTTAGCTCGAAAACATATTGTTTTGTGCTTAAACTCTATAACTTTATGTTCTAAAACCACTTATAAAGTATTTTAATGCACTTTTTTTTAATGTTGAATTTTAATCCAATAAATCAAATTACTATCACAACATGTAATTCATTTACTTCATATCTTTTCACATGACTATCATTTTGTTACAACTCATAAGGATAATTAAACATAAATAGAGTCTTCAGCTGCCGAGATTTTTATTGGCTAAGCTTAGTAACGATAATTGTCGAAGCCGTTACTTTTTTTGAAGCGAAGCCGAAGCTGATGCTTATTTCGAAACCAAGTCAAAGTTTCCAAGCTTTGCATACCCCTTGGCCTATGATTATCTGGCTAAAGGTAGGTTTTTTAATGTGCAGTCATTTTCTAACTCTTTTTAGTTCTTTTCATATATTTATCCTATAAGCCAGGCATGTCCAATCATTCCCCGACTGAGGGCCGCTTGAGTTCTTGGGGCAGTGACTGGGGACCATATATGAGATTTATAATTCCTAATACCCAAATATAGTACACACACGTACCTTCTTGGGGGCCGCAAGTGGCCCACGGTTTGGACATGCCTTCTCTAAGCCATTATGCAATTATTTATTTTATATGTTCTTAAATAAACAATAACATACAAATATTTAAAAATAAAACACAGGCAGACACTCAAAAACACTTTAATATGTATTAAATAAATTTCAATAAGGATCTTATAAAATATCATTAAACAAATTTGAGAGAATTTTAGGAAATAAAGTACACAAAAAACACACTAAAACATATTTACTAACCCGTAGATATTTCGATGTTATGTGGCAGTCCATAACCTATTTAAGGAAAATGTCATGCAGCATCAGGATATTGAAGTGTTTGTAACTATGTGTTCCTATCTAAGTGTCCAATCATTCTTCACCAATTTCCTCTGTCTCCCTTTTGTGTTTTTTGGCTTCCTCTTTTAACAAGTTGTGTTGCGGTTTTCACACTTCTTCAGAAAGAATGAAACCTAGGTCGGGAGTGTGGGCGGTAATGATCAGTTTTCTTCAGGAGGCAGCCATTACCTCTTTGTCCAGTGGTAGCAATGTTAAGTGTGAACTGTGTTCTTCTTTTCATTGCACAAACCATTTATGTTTGCTCCTTTTTATCCACCTTTCCTGTACTTTCTTCTAAATATCTCTAACTATGTGTTAGTATTTTTGTTTTTATTTGTGCTTTGTTTTCTACAATTCTTTCATGTTGAAATGAGAACATATAACATTATGTTTAAAGCATTGTATTTCATGATTATATTTTTTATTTAGTGTTGTTACCTCTGAACTGACATTTTACCTGGAGACACTCAAGACTTTACGAGCTTTGCCCTCAAAAGAACTGGAAGAAGAAACTATGGAAAGCATCTGGTTGCCTAGGTAACATATGGACATATATTAGGTCGTGCAGCTGACATGTGAACATGTATTGGAGGCATGTGAATCTGCTACTGTCATCTCTTCTTACTGTGGGCGTTAGTTCATTAAGACTGGGCTGTTTACATTCTGACACCTCTTTCATTTGAGTGTTTTTGTTTACTAGACTTTAAATTAAATATGTCTTTTATTTCTGTAAAAGTTGTAGATATTTTTATTTGATACGTTGAGTACCACCTGGAATTATCAAATTTGCTCCTCAGACCAAATTAATGCTTGGCTCCAATCAACTCATGACGAAGCTCACATTCATTTAAAATTAGCTAAAAAAAAGTTTTTATTTATTATAGTCTAAAATTGAGTTTTTTGAGCACAGTCCGTAGGCGTACTGCCATCCGGGCGGACAGTCTCATGTTGTCCACAGCCCATTGGTACCCCCAATGGAACACAAAAAAAGTGTCTGGATAAAGAGTGCAGATATGTTCTCTGATCCAAAAGCAGTCCCACTCAATAACCACATCCAGAGGAATGCAATATCCTTGGTTGTAAGAAAGGTTAGAAACAAATTACTTTGTCACGAGGTTCTGAGGCCCGCACAATTATGTAATATTATTTTCTTATGTTTTAAGATATAGTCTGTTATACTATGATTAGTAGAGAGTATTATAATTTTATTTTAACCATTGATCTCAAATACCAATTTCTTAGTTTCAAAGAACACAGTTCACACTTTACATTACTGCCACTGGACAAAGAAATTATTTAAATGCTAGAAGGTATAGTAAAAATTAATAAGAATAGATAAAAGTACAAACTACTAATTTATATTTATGTAGCCAACCTTTGTGTTAATCCTCCTTTAAGCACCAATTTGAAACAAAACGAATGTTAGCTATGTATTAAACACTCTCAAGATGTACAGTCACACAAAAAATGATTGGCATTTTATTTTAAGTCCTACTGTAAAGGAGACCAGTTTTTGTAACTGGCACTGTATGGAATAAAATCAAAGATTTTTTTTGTGTGTGTGAATCCAATTGCGTTGATTTGATTTAATTTAATTTAAAAATCTAATTTATTGCTTCCCAAACAGTGGTATGCATACTTCCAGGGGTACACAGAGAATTTCAGGGGCTACGTATCATATCATCATCATCATCATCAACTGTTTCCAGCCTGTGACCGGGTCAGTTTAGTAAAATGCCTCTATCTTCCTTTAATGTGTCATACCACTGGATTTTATTATTAAAGACACTGAAATTTGACGCATGTTTTTACAAATACTGTTCTAATCATATGGGGACATAATTATGTACTATGTGAATGGTATATAAATGGTGATTTTATTCAAACAATATATTTAGTGAGCAGTGAGTGTTTTGTTGTTACATTTTTGGAGTTTTGATACTTTTTTGAGATTTATTTATAATGGAATAATGGTCAGGTGTACCTTGTAACAAGGGTGAGATGTTTTTTGTTTCTTTTTGCTTTAAACTAGTGATCTTATTACAGTGAAATGTAAGGAATTTATGAATTAACGATTTAGCATCAATAATTCATTTAGCTAGAATTTGGTTAATGATTAATAGACTCTAATTTTGTGAAAACAAATTTATTTGCTCATTTAATATACATTTACGTCCATTTATGTTTCCAGCCTATGGCCTGGGTCAGTTTTTTATTCAAGTCATATGTTTTCCACTACCGGCTTGCTAGGCCTGTCGTAGCTTCATATGCCTTATAATATAACTCAAGACTAGGACAGGCACAACATCCAACCCCCGTCCGTTAATTTATATCAATGTGAAAGGGTAAACTTATATTTCATAACTGATAAATTTTCGGCCATGCCAGAAATCGAACCCGGGACTCTTGGCTCAGTAAGCAGACACTCTACTGACTGAGCTAAGGCGTTGGATTATTTAATATACTTAAAGACTATAAGTGTCAAAAACAACAACCATACCTCAGACTTAACTTACCACATAATGTAAGAAAACAAACACTAATTCACTCTTATATTTTTTTTTAATTCTCGCCTATAGTTGAATCAAGGATCCAAAGCTCATAATTCTTACACTTTTGCTATTGATCGAGCTGAGGTGTATAGACTATGAGAAAGCAAATCTCCGTATGTTAAATCCACAGAAAAATTGGTTCTTTGTAGTGGCAGATTATACACTTGTTATTACCCAGCTTGGTGGCATAGTTAGCTAACACACTAGTTTCGTGTTTAGCTCGGCTGCCAAGGATGGGGAGATCGAGGTTCGAATCTCTCTCAGGTGAACTGGGGGGGCTTTTTCCTAAATGGTTTTCCACTCTCCCTCCACGCAAATGTGGGTTCACTGTCTCTAAATTCAACCTTCCCAATTCCTAACCCATTAGCCTACTTAGTACTTAAGCATATAACCCGAACGGGTAGTCAGACGCGGTGCTAAATTGAACTAAAATATATTCTTATTCTTAGCTTAGTAGCTCTCTTTTGTTTTGTGCCTTTTGTATCGATAAACATGAATTCTTTTTAGCTTTTACAGTGTTGTACACTATTAAATTGTACCTGGTAAAGGTAAAATATCATTGGAAATCAAAATAACAGGACTCTTAGATTACCCTAGCAAATGTTTGCTGTTCTTGAAAATTCAGTGGAATACTTGAAATAAACACCACAAACATGCACATTTTATTCAAGCTCTTACTAATGCATTGGGTATTACTAATCGATATGTTGGCAACATCTTGGTGAAGAAAATGTGTATATTTATGTGAAGTATCTAATATTTAGTACTTTGTTTTCACATACTTTCAAGACCACTGAAACCTCATAAGGTTAAGTTAGGATACTATTTCATTAATTAACAATCATTTCGATGGTATTCAAAATTCTACCTTCAAAAACTTGAAAATAGAGAACAAAATTTTTAATTTGCTTAATCTTTTTTTTTTTCAAATACATTTTGTGTATGAAATAAAGTATATTAAGTGTGCTATAAAATGTGATATCTGTGGAAGATGAAACACAAATTAAAGTAAAAAAAAACACACCAACACATATTTACAAACACGTCGATAATTCAATGCCACATGGCATTTGCCTCCATAAGTAGGGAACTAGACAGAAAGTTGACTATATAAACAATATCAGACCCTCAAGGTTATTTTTAGTCCACCCAAAGAAATTTTCATCTGTCTACAATTAAGTCGGCATCACTGAAGCAAACTTCTGGTTCAGTCTATCACCTTCATCGGTAAGATCTTGTGGTGTTGAAATACTGAGCGGTTTGTCAAATATATGTTAGTAGTTGTTGTTGGTTTTTTTTACTTTTATTTGTACTTCATTTTCCATAATATCATCAAATTATTCATTTTATTAAAATTTGAAAGATCTATTCCACATAAAAACAATAATGGAATCACTGGATCAGCTTTATGCGTTGAGTTTTAAAAAGAAAACTTGTCAAGTGTTATGGTAACCAAGTATTGGTACCATACTTTTTATAGTCTAGGGTAGTGGTTCCCAAACTTTTTGAATGGCGTACCACCCCAACTAGCCATAATTTGGATTACCACCAAGATATTTACTATTTTGGTACATTTTTAATGGTGTCCAGGGATATAATAACACAGACTGCACTGTCTGAGCTTGAATCAACCTCTCTAACCACTGGTTAGGTCTATTTACTTTTGGTTAGAATTTGTCGTAATGTATTTATAAGATTTGTTGAGGTCCTATATATTTTTCCGACTTTACTTTTTTTTTCTCTCTCTCTCACAGCATACCACCGGTTATAATTGTATGTACCACAGTTTGGGACCTGCTGGTCTAGGGGATTTTTGTAACCAGCACTTAAACATAACATACAAGAGTTTTTGTCTTCAAATTAAATCTAAGTAGTTGCAGAGGACCAACATATTTGAGATATTTTATGTCCTGATTGTTTTATTTAAAAGTAGTCATATTTGATAATAAATAAGAGAATTTGTGTAATATATATAAATATATACATGTAGATATAGTAGGTATAGTATAATGTGATACTATTCTCCTAATATCGTAAATGAATGAATTGAAGTATGCATATGCATTTTAAATAAGAATATTAATTTGAGTTGATCACATTACCAATTAAAATATGGATATACTCTTTTTAGCCATAAAAAATATTGCAATTAATAGTTTTGTTTGTTTCATTATAATTTATAAAGTAATGTGTTTTATTTTTATGTATTTTATAAATAACTTTATATGCATATATTGCCATTATTGTTACCAAATGAATAAAGAATTTGGCCATTCCATCTTTTTTAAAAGACTAGCAAAATAAACTACCTATTTATTGAATTCTAAAGGGATGTGTGTCAATCCTTATTTTCTAAAACTAAACATACATTTTTAATAATTTTGTTTAAAAAAAAAAGCACTTTGAAGCTTTTTTTAAAAAAAAAGAAAAAAGGCTTTAAGCTTCCTTCACATCTGACCTTAATTCAATCCTGATCTTTCCATTCCAGTATTATTGGTCTTAAGTGCATTTAGTTTAGTGCTGGATACTTTTTATTTGCATGAAGTTTTGGCCTGTCACAAGGAGAAACAGGATTAGGATTCAAGTTGTCCGGACATGAGTTAAGGTACTAGGAGTACATGAGATAGTAAATAAATCTCGGGTGAGATGGTATGATCATGTAATGAGGATGGAAAGTAAAGAATCCCAAGAAGAATGGTGTAGATTAAGTATGTAAGAAAATGATTACAAAAGAGACCAAGAAAGTAATGGGAGGAACAGATATCTGCAAGTTTGCGAGTGAGAGGGGAAGAAGAGAGTAGTGGGAAGATAAAGGAAGATGGAGGAATGTTACTAAGCAAAACCCCACAGGCTGGAAACATGATAAAAATGATTATTTATAAAGTTTATTTAGAATAGAGCACTAAGCTGAATGATGGTTTAAATTTGGATTACAAAAGTGGTACTGGCGTGGAAATTGTTTGGATAAAACACATTTTTTAAAGACCTTTCACTACCACAGGCAACTTCTTCAGGTTTAGAGAGGCAACACTTTTTCCAGGTTAGAGCGTAAGTTTGAACTAAGCACAACAATTTACTCTCCAAACCAGAAGAAGCTGCCTGTGGTAGTGAAAGATAGTCTTTAAAAATGTGTTTTTATTGTAATTAGTGTTTTATCTAAACAATTTTTATGCCCACTCACTCTGTTAGTTATCCTTCCCAATCCAAGCAAACATTATCATGGTAAAGTCTGTGTGAAAACATTCAACCTAAATTTTTCATTTAAAAGTCAAGGAAATAATTGGATGTTGTGGTATAACATGAGTCTAGGAGACACAGATTCAACTCCAGACAGTACTGAACAAAATATATATAATTTGTATACAGGTTCAAACCACAATCTAATAAGTAAATATTTAGGTGCTGAGGTTGTGTTTATTAGTGTGTTTTCCAATGTTATGTTATAAAAAAAACTGTTTAGTGACTTAGAGATTTATAAAAAAAAATATTAAAACACTCAAATAATCTAATGTAAGTGATAAGGAAGACAACCTGAAAGGATAGTTGTATTAGAGCTTAATAAAAACCATACCCCTCTCTTTTTTTTAGCACTGTGTTTTAATACTTGTTTCGGCTATACACTCGTGTAATATTTATGCTAAGGTTATATTTAGAATAAGTGTACTCGAACTTACATAGAGGGAAAGTGAAAAACCATTTTGGAAAAAAAAAAATCAGTACACTCGACCAAGATTCAAACCTCGATCTCCTGTCGTTGGCAGTGTAGTATACTGCAAAAGAAGCGCCTTAGAATCTTCAGCCATTGAAGCAGATAACTGCTCTCTTAATTTGCTTCACAGGACAGAAAAAAAATTGTAGCTACATATTTTTTTATTTTCTTAATTTTATAATATTAAAAATAGATATTTAAAAAAATATTATAATTTGTTACTGTAAAAGTGATCTGAAGCTGTAATTGTGAAGCGTGTATGAAGCAAATTAAGAAAGAGAAGTTTAATTGTATTTTATCAAGGTATAATCTAACTATACTTTCAGGTCGGCTTCCTTATCACTTAAATTACAGTATTGTATGGTGTTTCTGAGATTATGTAAATAAATCTTGTGTTGTTGTGTCTACATAGAAAGTGCAGGCTAAAAACAACAAAAATAACTCAACAATATCACTGCCCTCAAATAAATATCAAAACTTGTGACGGCACCTGTAACTTCCTAAAAATAAAAACGAAGGTCATTATTTGGTAAATAATTTAGGATACAACGCCGGCGGCATTGACAGGTTTCTGTATTGATTCTAGTGCACAGCACAGTACGTGTGGTGAGGTCTGTCTGTCTCACAGTTATGTAACAATATTCCTTAATCTAGGTCACATGACCACTGGTCAAGAGAAACTAAGATTACATCAAACATGTTGAAGTGGGAAAGAGAAATGCCCAGTAAGTGTAAGGAAGTGTTATACAGGGTGTACTTTGTACCCATAGTCACTTATGCAGCAGACACACATACATTGAATGTAAGAGAGGCCAGGAAAGTGAAGGTCATGGGAATTAGGTTTGTGAGGAACAGGCCAACTGTCACGAGGAGAAACTGTATTAGGAATGAAGTTATCCAGGAAAGAATGGGGGGTACAGGTAGTACATGAGATAGTAGAGGAAGCAAGACTTGAGATGGTATGGTCATGTAATGAGGATGGAGAAGGAGAGGATGCCAAAGAGAATGATAAGAGATTAAGTATTTGGGAAAAAGTTTGCAAAGGAGACCAAGAAAGAGATGTTAGGAGCAGATAACAGAAAGTGTGTAAGTGAGAGAAGAAGAATAGAAGCAATTAAAGGAAAGATAAAGATGGAGCCATTTGACTAAACTGACCCGGCCACAGGCTGTAAAAAGATGATGTTGAAGTCGACCAGAGCAAGATGGCACCATCGCCTGCGAAGGGGGGGGGGTTAGGAGGAGCTAAACACCCCTTTTTTACACCCTTTAAGGTGTTTATCATAGTCTAGTTTTGTATTCCTCATCAGGTTTTAGGTAAACTTACTTTTTTCTTCCTCGACGCATCTTAGCACCTGTCCAGGCTATATACATAAATGAGTTATGTTAATGGGAATAAGATAATAAAGGCAGAATTTTATAGGAAATATACCCACATATGTAGGAAGTGGGAAACCATTTAGTAAAATTTAACTCTGTACACTTGATCAGGATTTGAACCGTTTCACTGGCAACTTAAAGCGTCACTCTCTTGTTAGACCAGATTGGATTGACAAGGGACCAGGTTCAAATCCCAGTCAATTGCGCTGAGTGTGATTTATCCTAATTTGTTTTCCACACTCTCTCTCTCTATATCTCTCTCTCTCTCAATTCAAAGTGCATTAGAAAGGTATCATGATCGGCTAACATATGGAAGCACTACAATTTTGAGTTAAAATTATACTTTACGTCTTTTTCCTCTGTACCCTTGATTTATTATATTAAACCATTCAAGTTGCTTCAAGAGGAACTTAATGTTAAAATAAATTCCTTTACATCTCCTGTTTGGGGGGATGAGGGCCTTAGTAATGTGTCCTGCCAAAATACATTTATTGGTATTTAGGGGACAGGAGTTCGATGCTTAAAGTTGATGTCTACAAACAAGTGTGCTTGTATTCAACCCACACAACACATACCTAATTGTCTTCATCCAACAAGTAATTTTATTACTATTGTTAGTTGAAGTATTTAACTTTCACTTTATGAACCGACTGTTTATATCAGCACATGACTTATAAACTAATTTAAATCTAGTACAGACACAGCACCCAGCCCCCGTCCGTTAATTCATCACTCGGAAAGAATAGACCTACATTCACAAATAATAAAGTTTTCGATCATTCCTGGGATCGAACCTAGGGTCTTTGGCTCAGTAGGTAGTCACACTACTGACTGAACTAAGTTGTCGGACTTTCCATCAGACACATCGCTAAATACCCAACAGCCAATTTTAAATTTATTTCCAAAAGAAAAATTGTGCATCGCATCTTACTACCAAACCCTGATTTTGTTTGTAAGAACAGTAGAGAAAATTCAAACATATTTTTTTGCGACCAACAATAATAACATTTTACCATATTATTTGTGTTATTTTATAGATATTGATAATATCTATCAAAAGTTACAGCTCTAGATAGCATGAATTGATGTATGAATATATTAAAATTGTTTTAGTAACTTTAATAACTAACTTCTACTGTTCTTCCCAACAAAATTGGTCTATCCGCATATTTACACTAATGAGACAGGGGTGATGAAGGTGTAATATAGAGGAAATATACCCTAATTTGCGTGAAGGGAGAGTGGAAAACAATATAGAGGGGGAAAACCTTCAGTACAGTCTGTGCATTGGACCAGGGTTCCAACCCCAAACTCGCCGTCATCGACAAGTATATATTATGAGAGTAACGCCTTAGGACTTAGACCAGGGGTCAGCAGCCTCTTTGATATCGCGGGCAGTATAGGCTTTAAAAAAATTGGTTGGCTGATTTA
This sequence comes from Timema bartmani, assembly GCA_902151455.1. Lineage (NCBI taxonomy): Eukaryota > Metazoa > Arthropoda > Insecta > Phasmatodea > Timematidae > Timema > Timema bartmani. Next base: position 516,441 of record CABFWB010000080.1, on the reverse strand, counting down.
GAAAGAAGTCAAGCAAAAAACTTCAGCGTTATACTTCTCATATAATTTATTTTTATGATTACAATATTGTTTGTTTGCTAAATCCTTTGAGAGCCAGGTAAAATCAGTTTGTGAGCTGGATCCGGCCCGCGGCCCGTAGGTTGGCGACTACTCCCTAGATCACGAGACCACCTATGGTTGGTTTCGAAGGGGTGGTGATAGTTTGAGGGGAAGATTTTTACCCTCTTGAAAACCCCTGTCTGTCTGATTACATGGTAGGAGGGTTTTCGTAAACTAAAAAGGAAATTTGACCTTACTTTAAACACTTGCTTGATTGAGGGTGTATCAGGACATTAAGATAAAAGGAGGTATTAAAAAAACATTCTAGAAGATGAAGATTGGTGGGTCCTGAAGAGATATATCACACACAACTATGATCAATTTGTCAATTTATAATTTAGTACGGCCTTTTAAGTCAACCTTGGTGGTCTTGGGATAAAGTGCTCGCCTTAGGACCCGATGTTCGTGGGTTCATACCCAGCCGAGGTAGACGGATATTCCTTGAGTGATTAAAATCCGTAGCACAACTTTCTTTGGAGGGGAAGTAAAGTCGATTGTCGCATGTGAAGGAACCTTTCCGACAAAATCGGTAGGCCCTTTCGTGCGCGCTCATAGAAATTCGGTTTGGAAGGCAACCCGGAATCACTACACTTCCTGGAACTCCCATAGTTTATGGGATTTCTACCAGATGGTGCAAGTATCAATAACCAGCTGAAGGGTTGAGTGTAACTTATGCCCAGTTCCGTATGGATAGAAATCACATTAACTCAAACTTTCAGGTTGTTTACTTAAGAGTAATAATTCGGCAACCGCTTAATTGGCCGCATGGTCTAAGGTGCTACTCTCGCAGTAGATTAGGCTGTCGATGACGGGAATATCGAGGTTCGAATCACGGTCGGGTGTACTGAAGGTGGTTTTTCCACAATGGTTTACCACTATCCCTCCACGCAAATTCGGGTACACTTACTCTGAATATAGCCTTCTTAGTACCTAAAACCAATAGTGTAATTAGTACATTCGGGCGTCCCCTGGGCAACGGTGTATTAGTACTGGCTAATCTTTTCACTACTGGGCTACGAATGATATAGCCCAGCCGCTCAATATTATTTATTATTATTATTATTATTATAATTATTATTATTATAATTATTATTATTATTTGACCCATTAGTGCAAGAGAACTAACCGATTCTTCCAATAAACACTATTTTGGACCTGTCGGAGAATCACCTACGGGACCTTTAAACCAGTAGGAAGATGGGGCTCTGTCGATGCTGCCAAAATAGCAAGCACCCTTGTTTTGTCTATTCGTTATAAAAGTTGTCCCATACTTCGTCTCTGTAAGCTTTGAGATGAACACTAATAGGGGGAAATAAGCCACAGGAAACGCGGTATACCTGCTCATAGTCCCCCACCCCTCCCTTACCCGTCAAACAACCCCCATACCTAGTTAGAGTGAAATATGAGCCAACATTGTCAACACAGGTTTTCACACCCGTCACACACACAGGCCATCATTTCATTCGAAAAAGAGTTATGGGAAGTGTTTTTGTAGTTTTTGTTTTTAAAGCAAAACTTTTTTTTTTTGCCAAAATAAATAAAATACTATTCCAGTAGAAACATAAAGTATAATTTTATTCACACGGTGATACCAACAGTTGTTGAATATCTGTCATTATCATAACGGCATTAGATGACAAATTTTTTAAATGAAGAGAAAAAAAATTCTAGGACATCCTTGACAGATATTCGAGAACTGTTAATATCACCGTGTGAAGAAAATTAAACTCTATGTTTCTACTTGAGAAATATTTGATCTATTTTGCCCCCCCCC
>CABFWB010000080.1:480538-510453 GCA_902151455.1 Timema bartmani | reverse complement strand
GAGTCAAGTCCCTCAAACCTTTTTGGTCAATTTCCCTTTCCACCCTACACAAATAAGGTTCCGTATCCACTGACCCAATTGTGTTACAAGTGTTGTAGCCGTGATATCGTGGAACATATTGTGACGTTAGGCGAGTTTCCGCTACTGAATTGGTCGCATCTCGGTATCAAGTACACTAGAGTCGCAATTATCCGGCCCTGCTCGCGGTGATACAAGTGCGTTTTGAAATAAACAAACCGGTACATATTCACTGTTAAACATTTACTGAATTTATAATGTTATCCATTTCATGCTCCCTTTTCACTTGTCCTTGCTTTGTAGCCGATGTTCCATTTTTAAAATAAAGTAAGCCTACTGCATGGTAAAGATTAAAAAAAAAATCATTTTTAGTTTATTCTATACTGTCCCCCTACAATTATTATATTCCTGTTTTACATCGCAATCAGAAAAGGGGTAAATTCTATTAAAACAAAGTTAAATGTTCTGTGAAAATTAAAATTTAAAAAAAAATCCCAAACTAAAAATTATTCATACTCTGGTTCCATACTATCCGGTCCGGAATACCCCCACTTTCAGCTGGATAATCGTGACTCTAATGTATTATCGACCAAGCTGAAGGACGGAAATAGCTTTTGGATTGTGTTTCGTAAACAAATGTGATGATTGGTATGGATTTTATTTATAACAGCTGCTAAATTAATTGATGAAATATACCCCGTTTAACTGTATTGCTAGCTGGATTTGTGTTTTGTTTCTCCTAAGAGTATTGTGACCGTGAAAATTTTCTGCCTCGCACTATAATGAATCTTTACGTTTTATACACAACCCTTCACCTAAAAAGTGGGTCTTAAAATTCTATCTGTATGAAACTTTGAGATAAATGTGCGCAGCAAATTTAAAAAAATACCACGTACTAAGTTTTACTACACGTTCGGGCTATAAGCTTATGTACTACTCACGCTAATGATTTTAGAGATTAGGAATGCTAAATTTAGAGTAAGTGTACCAGCATTTGCGTGGAGGTAGAGTGGAAAGCCATTTTGGAAACCCCCGGGTGCACCCGGCCTATATTTGAATCCGATGCTCGTGGGTTCAAACCCAGCTGAGGTTGGCGGATTTTTTTTTTAGCGATAGAAATCCGTAGCACAACTTTCTTCGGAGGCGAAGTAAAGCCGTCGACTTCATGCCGATTGTGGCATGTAAAAGATAGCTTGAAAGTGTGAGAAAATACCTTTTCCGGCGAAATTGTTAGGCCCTTTAGTTCTCGCTTATAGAGATACTCCTGTGCTGATATAATCAGTCGGTTCAGAAAGTGCACGTTAAATAAGTACCTCAAATAAATAAAAAATAAATCATATGAATAGCCTTCTAAAAGATCTTGTTCCCTACCAGAATACTGTACATTAATATAATATATGGTCGTATTCTGGTAGGAACTCCCGTCAAAAAATCGGGTTATACTATAAAGCAACTGAATTGAATTCGTTCATCATGGAATTTTTTTTATCCTGTTGCTTGGTAGCTACTGTGTATTTTAATTTGATGACACGATTGTTCCATTGCATATGTATACGAGTACGTCCGTGGGAAAAGGGACTACATATTCTCCACGTCCCACTTTCAACAGCTAGGCGTGTCGCGCGTCTCGAAGACCGCGGTTTGTTACCGACCTGTTGCAATCAATTTGTTTCACAACCTCACGTCAGTTAGACGGTCTACACAGTCATTTTAGGGTGCAATTTTAAAGTAATTACACCTTCTCTTATACTTAACCAAAGTATGTATTTAGAATATCAAACCCGCTTCGGTGGCCGTACGGCTTAAGGCGTTACTATCACAATAGACTAGACTGCTGATGAAGAGGAGATCTTGGTTCGATCCCGGTCGGCTTAGCTGAAAGTGGTTACCGATTGAAGTTCTTATTCGTTCGATGTGGCATCCCCACTTTGAGGAGTCCCACAAATTCCAAAGAACCCGCTTAGGTGGCTGCATAGTCGAAGGGCGTAGACGCTATTCTCGCAGTAGGCTAGACTGCCGATGACTGGGAGATCGTGGTTTGAATCTCATTCGGCTGTATTGAGGGTGGTTTTTTTTCTTCCAAAATGATTTTCCACTCTACCATCACGCAAATTCGGTTACACTTCCTATAAATATAACCTTCCTAATACCTAGAACCATTAGCGTGATTAGTATAAGCGTATAACCCGAACGGATAGTAATACGCGACGAAAAAAAAAATCAAACAAAATTTATGTTTTAAAAAATTAGGTGGGGTTAGGCAGATAACTGGAAAGGGGGGGGGGCTGTAAATGAAGTTTAGCCAGGGTCCCACGTCTACTAAGGGCAGCAGGACTGATAATACATATATTGATCACAACTTGTGAATGCGTGGAATGCCAGGCCTCCACCGTGGTTCGGATTCCACGTTAAACTGTAGGTCCTCCATTTCATCTCACAATCACCCTACCATTACACATTAGCGTAAGTGCGTATAACCCGAACGGGTAGTAAGACGCGGTGCTAATAATAACAATATTACTAAGTCCATCCTGCAGCCATCCATACCGTCTTGAACCTGTTGTGGAACCCGGTCCGAGGTACAAGTGATGTTACATGTGAAGCAGTCGCTAGGAATATTGGGAACAACGCCTTGTTTGGTGTTATTAGTCAGCACAGGTTAACTAACATCGGAACTCGTCCCCCGTCTGGCGTGTTCCTCTGCTAGTCGGGGTGGGTTCATAAACCTCTCAATATTTGTGTCTCGTCTTGGGGACACTCGAAACTTTGGGACATCTGCTGATCGTAGTCGTCTTTATGTCCTTGTGTGGCGTGTCAGGAAGGGTTCACAAACCTCTTGGTATTTAAATCACGCCCCCCGTCTTCTTGTCTTGGTAACTTTAAGTCTCTCTTAACGGTTTCCATACTGATAACGATCAGCGATAGACTACTTCACACGTACTAGTAAGTTTTTTTTAAATAAATAACCTTTAGAAATATAATTGCGTATTTTAAAATGACACGTTAATCATACTAAAAGGGTAGCATACTGAAGTGATGTATACAGGCCCTAATTATGTGGAGTGAAGAGCAAACTAGAAAATAATCTGTAACGGTGTACATAATTCCTAGTTCGGGATAGTGTAGAGAGCGCGAAGCGTAAATAGTCAAAATAATGGAAGCCAGCCTTAGTTACACTATAGTATTATATAGATTGTAGACCACAATAGAGTAACTGTAACAATGTGAGTCAGTCTTAGTTGCATTTTACTGTAGACCATAATAGCATAACTGCAATTATGGGAGCCAGCCTTAGTTGCATTGTAGTGTAGACTACACGAGAAACTGCAACAATGATAGCCAGCCTTAGTTGCATTATAGTGTAGACCACACGGGAAACTGCAACAATGATAGCCAGCCTTAGTTGCATTATAGTGTAGACTACACGGGAAACTGCAACAATGATAGCCAGCCTTAGTTGCCTTGTATTGTAGACCACACGAGAATCTGCAACATTGTGAGCCAGCCTTAGTTGCATTAGTGTGTTACTATACTCCATTCACGGTATGAATTACTCTCTGAAAGGTCTTTTTTCCTACCAATATACTACTATATAATAGATTTCTGGTAGGGAAAAAGGCCTTTCTGAAAACAATTCCTACGCTGAACAGACTTTACTTACTACTACCTTTGAATGTGTAAATACTTCCAACGCTACTTACTGCCTCGCCAAGCCAAAGTAACTGCAGCCATAGCACGCTAAGCTACGGTATCTTGTCTAAGCAAAGCAAGTATTTTGTAAAGACAAACATGAAACAGGGCGTGACGAGTTTACACGTTCGTGGTACACGCAACATCACACTCATTAAGTATACACGGCTCTTTAGTCTTTTAAGTTCATTCGATCATCAAAATTTTACTGCACTTTTCTAACAAGTGTATAATTTTTTTTACATCAATTACCGTTTCCAGCCCTGTGACCTGGGTAGGTTTTTTTTTTATTCAAGTCATATAATTATTTTTACACTACCGGCTTGTTAGGCCTATCGTAGCTTCATATGCCTTATACTTTAACTTAAGGCTGGGACAGACACAGTATCCAGTCCCCGAACGTCGATTTATCAATTTGAAAAGGTAAACCCATATTTTCGTCAATGATAAATTTTCGGCCATGCCGGAAATCGAACCCGGGACCCATAAACTCAGTAGGCAGGCACGCTACCGAATGAGCTCAGGTGTTGGACAAGTGTATAATTATAACCTATAACTAGTAAATCTTTTATTTCAAATCATTATAGTTCACGAGTTATAAAGGGGTCAAACGTGCTTTTTTTTTAATGCTATTTCTGTGCCGTTGTTAAACCAAAGTAATAAAAGTATGGGGCTGAAAATGAGTAGAACCAGACATGAATATGAGCTGTACACAGTGAAATATTTATAATATGTTAAAGACAAATAATTTTTAATGTATAACCAGTTTAAAAGTGGTAAAGTTACACAGTTTTTTATCATATTCAAACACGGTTCTTTTTATACCCCGATAAGTTTTTTCTCATTTTATAGTACACAATATTGTTATTAATAATTAATTTGAGTATTAGTTTAAATATATTTTTTACTTGAAATGGTGAAAACATTTCTTTTTTTTAATGCGCCTCCCCCTTACCAAACCTCTGCCCCCCACCACCCCGAGTGCTTTAAATTCTAATATGGCCTTTATGACCAAACGATTAGGCACGTTTGGTCTCAGGTGGCGCTCTCGCAATAGACTGGACTCCAATGTCGGGGGTCGAATCCCGGTCGGCTACAATGACAGTGGCTGTCCCTAAATTATTCCCTCTACTCCCCACCTTGAAACAAACAATACATTTAAAAAAAAACCATCCCGCCCCTTATGTTCATATGTTTTATCGTTCTAAAAATGAATCATGGTTTTAAAATGTCTAGGAAGCGTTGATATGGAAGATTATTATGAAATAAAATAAATACGTCACTATGTTTCATCAGAACCTGTAATAACAACCGTGTAAAAAAATATCTAAAGCTTTATGATGTGTTCCAGAAAGCCCCAGGCCTGTTTTTCTCGTTACTACACACATGTCACTGAGATAACCTAATCTCATTCTAGTCGATTAGATAAAAAAAAAAGTACTATGCTTTGAACACTCCTTTCAAACAAAACCTATTGCACAGTTCACGGTTGAAAACCACCAGTGTTACCAACTGTAGGACATGGTTTATTAATATCCACCACCTTTACGAGATCCGCACGAATTTGAGATGGAGACGGAAAATTTCAATTTTTTTTTTCTGGAAAAAAAATCCTCCCCCCCCCTTTTTTTTTAGCGCCACCTGTTCGGTTTATACTGATTACATTATTGTTTTAAGGATTAGAAAGGTTATATTTAAATGAAGTGTACCCATTTTGCGTGGAGGGAGAATGGAAAATCATTTTGGAAAAAAAAACCTCAGTACATCCGGCCGAGATTCGAACCTCCATCTATCCGTCATAGGCAGTCCAAACTACTGCAAGAGTAGCGCGTTAGACCATGCGGCCACCGAAGCGGGTATTATTTTAATAAAGTTTAAATAAACTACAACCAACAGTTCTAGATATTCCCCCCTTACCCCCCAATCGTGTCGATTACAGCGCTTGGAGTATGAATGTGACACTAACGTAAAATCAAATTCATTATGAGATGCATCCTGGGATTTTTAACAATCTGAAAAATTTATCTAAAAATTGTTCATCTCTAATTGCCATCGTTTGTTTGCCCTAGTAGCCGTAGTATGCTACACTCTTTGCTGTATTTATTTAAAAATGAAGAAAATAGGGGGATTTTTGCTGTCGTAAAAGTCCAAGTTGAGTTAGTGCTGCCATCTGTTAGACAATCACGATACCTTTCTCTTGCACTTTAGATTACGGTTAGAACAGGTATATGTCATATTTAAATTAATTAAATACAATATTTGCTGCGGTCCTTAAGGGGTTTGAGATATAAAAGTTGTCCTGGAAAATGTGTGTAGTGTGGCTTTCCCCCTGTACCCTTAATATGCAATAGGTACTAGATACAGCCTCCACTAACCTAACCCCTTAACTTATCTAGGTCGCAAGCCACCACTGCGGGATTACATTTAAAAAAATAATTAATCTGCTATTGTGATTGAATGGTCTAAGAAGACGTCACTCTTGCAATACAGCTGGACTTCGACGATGGGGAAATCAGGTTGCGAATCACGAGTGTACTAAGGGCGTTTTTTTAGGTGTGTATTCCTCCCTTCACGCAAATGGAGGTACACTTCCTCTAAATTAAACTTTACTTGTCCCTAAGACGGTAGAGAAACTAGTACAGATAACGCAAAAAGGTGCTGAAGTGCGGTGACAAAAAAAAAAACCTCAGTGTAGCCGTATTTGCGTAGAAAAAGAGTGGAAACCCATTTTTAGAAGAGCCACCCCCCAATACACCCGAACAAGATTCGAACCGTTATCAGCGGTCTAGTCTACTGTGAGAGTAGCGCCTTAGATACGGTGACCATACGTCCCGAAAAAATCGGGACCGTCCCGATTTTAAGGGTTGCGTCCCGAATAACGACCAAAATGTCACGAATTGTCTGACTGATGAAAAAAGTTTCTACAGTAAAGTAAAAATATCGAAATCGTTACATTTATAATATTTTACTTTTATTGAGAGTATATGAATAAACTCCTTGTGTTTTTGCCTTTGCACCGGTGGCGGTGGTGGGGCGGCCTGTTGCTACCCCTCTAGATTAAGCAAATGTTATTCAATGCACGTAGATTTTATATACGGTATTTAAAAATGCCAGCTTTTATAAGTCACAAATAGACATCCAACTTAAAATTAAATCATTGAATCAACTGAAAACTAGTAGAATTAGGAAAATGAACAGAAAAACATCTTAATTTTAATAGCCTATTATATTTTTACAAAATATAATTTTCTCAAAACTCTTACTATTTAAACTTTAAAATTACTTGTTACTGTGTGCCACTTAGTCCTAGAGATTGAGATGAGTCCAGTAGTTTTGACTACCATTTTTACGTAGTCCATATTTCTTTATAGCTATGACATATTATTGTAATTTATGTTTTTTAAATTACTAAAAATAAAAAATATTGGAATATGTTTGTTCTTAATTATGCTTATCCCTTATGCTTATGCACTTATGCAACTTTTGAAAAATGTTGCCAAGTTGTCCCGATTTTCACTGTCAGAAATATGGTCACCGTAGCCTTAGACCATACGGTCACCTAAGTGGGTAATAGTAATATCCCCACGGCTTATGGCCTTATGGGCGAACACTACATCGACTCTAAAGGCTTCTACACCGTCCCCGGGTTTATAGGAAGGTTTCAGGGACGTGATCTTGAAATTACAATATTTTCTCACAACTGCTCTGACTTCACCGACAGGTCCACCAAATCCTCCGATTCTGCCGCTTTATCGAGGAAATTCGATAAAGAGTGAAGGTCACCCGTAGAAAAAAGGAATTTGCTATTTTCTTGATAAAATTATAAAACTGACTAATTCTCTTGACTTATCAGGATACTAGTTAGATAAAGAAAGCGTCACTTAAATCCCTACGTATTTTAAGCATTATCTCATCACGATAAATTGAAACTGCTCGGAAGATCTGAAAGGTATAAGTTTAGGTCTATGGTAAGAAGGAACATCAGGAAGGTCTTTTCTCCTACCAAAATCATACAATATAGTAAAAGTCTTATAGGGAAAAGGGGCCTTTCAGACATCCCTTCCTAGTTCCAACAACAAACAAGGTGTAGGCCTACGTCGAATTTTTATAGGGAATAGGGAATGATTAATTAATAACTCCTAAGAATTAAACAATTTCTTAGAGTCTAGCAGTAACTGGGAAGCAAACAGTGCTTGGAGTGAAATGTTGAGGTTGAAGCTGGTATCAATACAACACGAGCAAGCAGTACCTGGAAACCCGCCTCGGTGGCGTAGTTAGCTAACGCGCTAGTCGTGTTGAGCTTGACTGCCGAGGACGGGGGATATAAAGGTTCGAATCTCGGTCGGGTGAACTGGGATGGTTTTTCCTAAATGATTTTCCACTCTCCTTCCACGCAAATGCGGGTTCTCTTCCTCTAAATTCAACCTTCCCAATTCCTAAGCCATTAGCGTAATTAATACTTAAGCGTATAACCCGAATGGGTAGTAAGATGCGGTGCTAAATATAAAAAAGTACCTGGAAGTAAAACGTTGAGTTGTGAGCTGTAAGTGGGTATCAATACAACATGAACCAGCAGTACTTCAAAGTTAAATGTTTAGTTAAAACTTTTTATATTACAGTCCTTCATGACTCGACACTTATCGCGTTGTATGTGATGCGATACGAAGGCACGATTTGTATATAATTTATCATAATGAAAGTAACGTAATATTAGAGGGAACATCCCTCCTCCGTGAGTCATAGTCAAGGAAACGTGTGATCAATCCCAGACGGAATCGAGGAAAGATTTTTAATATTATTACTCTAAGGTTCTGCCCTGTTGCATATCCAATTTGGTAATGATAAGGGCCCGCACATTGATGACCTAAAATTTCTAAAAAAAAATTACTTTGAATTTTCAAAAAATGACCTAAAAACATGAAAACAAACTTTCAATAAATGCACACACCAAAATCAAACTCACCTTTTACAACTGTAAAATTCAATTGAAAAGTATTGTATACTAAAACTCTGTCCCTCTAGGTTCCTTTCATAAACACAAAAAATAATATGAAATAATTCCAATTCCATCAGTTCAACAAAAAAAAGTTTGTTCATTAACAACATGTAAGTCCACAAAACTCCATATAAAACAATTGTGAATAAAAAAATAATTAAGTCAATCTCATAACATTAAAGGAACGTTATGTGTACCATACCCGCCTAAAATAAAACTCAATACAATAAAATTAAGGAAAACGAGGTAGGAGCCATTAATAAATATAAAAAAAGATTATAGACACTGGATTTAACAAAGATCAGGTGGACAAGTAAATGGAAATTACTTATAATGTACCAAATTTAGCTCCTAAGAGGGTTAAACTATTGTACACTTTGACTTATTCAACATGAATGCACCAAAAGGACTAAAAAATCCCTTAAAAATGCCTAAAAATGACGCAAACGAATAGAATGTGACCTTAAATCCCAAAATGATCAGAATAATGACCTATAAAATATACATTTCTACAACAAGAAGATCCTGAACAGAGCTTATCTACCTAAGAGCATCGTATATGACGAAAAAAAATGACGTCATCAAAATCCGGGCTCTGGTCATGATCAACACTCTAACCTCGGATAATCTCGGTGGGAGCTTAAAGAGCCCATCTCAAAGCTGATTAACCGGGAAATAAGGCGTAAGTTTAAATAAGTTCTGCCGGGGGCCGATTTAAGAAAATATGAGGCCCATGGCAAAACAAATCTGAGCCCTCCCACCCCTTACTACGGCAGTTTTTCAGTTTTAGCAATAGGCCTAAACCGTTATAATAATTATATTGATACATATTTTATACTTATGTTACTTAACAATTGCTAATGTTTTATGGAATATTAATCAACCCATTAAATGACAACTTAAAATTAATTGGATTGATGTTTGCATTTAATAAAGTAAACAAAAGTAAATTCCTCTTTGCAGCATTGTACTGCGTTATATCACTAGAATAACGAAAATCTTAAATTCCACAAAGTTAGGGTTTTCAGGAAACTGGGATGTAATGCTATCACTAAGCGCTAATACTTATTGCTGTTAATTATCTGTACACTATTTGATCCGAAATTTAGAGTAATAACTGTAATTTATTTAATAATTTTTTGGGGGAAATGTGAGGCCCCGGGAAGTTGCGCCCCCTCCCCCCTCACCCTAAGACGCGGCCCTGCGTTCAGATTAGAAATCTCATCGAAATATGGTTTTCTGCATTCTTCGCTTGGCAAAAGTGAAATTGGGATCGATGAAATGAATCATTATTTGTTTACGTTTTATCGTATTTTTACTTTCTCTCTATCTTACAGGTAGAGAAAGTATTGTGATCGTCAAAAAAATCGAACTCGAGATTTTGATGAATTTTGACGTTTCATGACTTCCTGAATCCGAAAAAGTGGTTTTTGAATGTCTGTCTGTCTGTCTGTCTGTCTGTCTGTCTGTCTGTACCTCCAACTAGAGCCTAAACTATTTTACCGATTGAGCTGAAACTTGATATCTAGGGTTTTCATAGGGTTGCCCCGAGGGGTTTTTGGAATTGGATATCTACCCCTAAAATTAAGGGTAGTTTACTGAAGGGAAAAAAGAGAAAAAGTCGATTTTCTCAAAATCGGCTCTAACGATTTTGATTAAATTTCATTTATGAACATTAATAAATATTCCAAACAAAATGGCTACTCTCAATATTTCGGCAAAATGGCTTTAAGGGCTCCGGTCTGATGCGTAAATTAACATTTTTTATAATAGCTCCGAAACTATTTGAGATATGAAATTACTTAGCATTACAAATATGTATATATATTTATAATACAAATATTTTATTCGAAACATATTTTTATAAAATCAATAATTTTCAATCTATACGCAATTATATATATATTTTTAGCTTTTTGGACATTAAAGCTTAAGTATTGCGATCGTAAAAAAAACTAACCTGAAATGTTGATGGATTTCGACGTCTCATGACCCCCCGAACCCTAAAAAATAGTCTTTGCAATGCCGTCTGTCTGTGTGTCTATTAAAACTTAAAATTAAGGGTAGTTTACTGAAGGGCAAAAAGAGAAAAAGTCGATTTTCTCAAAATCGGCTCTAACGATTTTGATTAAATTTCATTTATGAACATTAATAAATATTCCAAACAAAATGGCTACTCTCAATATTTCGGCAAAATGGCTTTAAGGGCTCCGGTCTGATGCGTAAATTAACATTTTTTATAATAGCTCCGAAACTATTTGAGATATGAAATTACTTAGCATTACAAATATGTATATATATTTATAATACAAATATTTTATTCGAAACATATTTTTATAAAATCAATAATTTTCAATCTATACGCAATTATATATATATTTTTAGCTTTTTGGACATTAAAGCTTAAGTATTGCGATCGTAAAAAAAACTAACCTGAAATGTTGATGGATGTCGACGTCTCATGACCCCCCGAACCCTAAAAAATAGTCTTTGCAATGCCGTCTGTCTGTGTGTCTATTAAAACTTAAAATTAAGGGTAGTTTACTGAAGGGCAAAAAGAGAAAAAGTCGATTTTCTCAAAATCGGCTCTAACGATTTTGATTAAATTTCATTTATAAACATTAATAAATATTCCAAACAAAATGGCTACCCTCAATATTTCGGCAAAATGGCTTTAAGGGCTCCGGTCTGATGCGTCAATTAACATTTTTTATAATAGCTCCGAAACTATTTGAGATATGAAATTACTTAGCATTACAAATATGTATATATATTTATAATACAGATATTTTATCCGAAACATATTTTTATAAAATCAATAACTTTCAATCTATACGCAATTATATGAATTTTTTTAACTTTTTGGACATTAAAGTTTAAGTATTGCGACCGTAAAAAAAAACTAACCTGAAATGTTGATGGATGTCGACGTCTCATGACCCCCCGAACCCTAAAAAATAGTCTTTGCAATGCCGTCTGTCTGTGTGTCTATAAAAACTTAAAATTAAGGGTAGTTTACTGAAGGGCGAAAAGAGAAAAATTTGGTTTTCTCAAAATCTGCTCAAACGATTTTGATTAAAATTCGTATCTAGGCGTTGATTAAGATTATAAATAAACTGGCTATTTTCATTTTCCTATGAAAATGATTTTTAGGGTACTTTACAGAAGCGTTAATTTCCGTATCTCCACAACTATTGGAGAAACTAAACAACTTATCATTGCAAAATTGTAGGACTATTAGAAATAAAAAACTTTTATTTGACATATATTTTTATAAAAGCAGCAGTTTCTGAGATATTTGCAAATATATTAATACAATTTTGTGAGCTTTAGTTGTAAACATATACTACTTAAGTCTTAACGCAATAATTCTCCAATGCCATAGAGTAATTAAATATAAGTATCTAAAAAAGTATGTTATTTTTCCTTAAATCTCTTAGGAGAAATGTTTGCATAGCAATGATCTATCTCCATTTTAGACTCAATAGTCAATATTTACATTTTTTATTGGTCAAAATGTATAAATGAATAATTAAATATCAATGCGATGACTTGAAGATCTGCAACACCTTATAAAATGTTAAAATTTTAACCAGAAATCGAAATTTTAATACGAAGTGTTGACCCTTTTGGAAGACATTAAACTGTTTGAAATTTTCTTAGGTGGACAAAGATGCGCCTCTTTTCTCATTGATTATATATCATTGTATATTATTTTATGCGTGTTCTTATGTGGAGTGGTGATGATACAATGTACATTATTCCGTTCAGAAATCTTACGAGTTTATAGAAAGAGAGAGAAAGTCTGTGCGGTGTGCCGTACCATTTATTTAAAACATGGTAAAAATGTTTCACTCTTCCCGATTTCACTGTTTTCTAACGAATCTTACAGAAAATCGCGCTTCGAATTGTCGCTCGTCTGATTTTCGAAGAATAGCTTTGTACTTGAATCCTGAGCAAAAAAATAAACTGACCCACTTCCAAGAAAGAGATTAACCTTGAAAACATCGACCTTTGTCGGGAGACTGTGTGATAACATCTTGCGGACAGGAAGAGCTCTGCTTGGTCACCCCTTAACCCCCGTCTTGGGAACGCAGCATCCGTTGTGGCACTGCGGCAGTGTTGCCAAATCATAATAATACCAAACTCCCGCCTCGAGTGATCAAAATGGTGTCATCTCTCGCTTGGTTAGAATTATTAAATAAGGCTAGATATAAGAATATTTTTTTTAAACAAAGGTACTTAGGTCTATAAGTAAATAAAGTAGGAGTTAAAGCTACTTTAAATATTAGTTTCTTAATGCTTAAAATATACTAACTTGCCAAAATTCTTGGCGTAAGATAAATATTTCTATAAACAGATATCCTAAATAATTCTATTTATGTAGGTAAATAATACTCCATACCTCAGGTAATACGTTCTAAAATCCCTCTTACAAGAACAGTAGTCAGTAAAGACACGAAAGTAAAACTAAATTCACATTTACCTATCTCGCCTGGATTTCTTAAGAAAACAATTAAAAAAAACCCACTCAAATGAAGTTTTTAAAAAATAACTTAAATATGATTTTTTTTAAATTAAAAATACCGTTAGCCACTACTTTAATATTTTAACAAGACAATTCCCACTTTGGGAAGAAAAAAAGACTAGATTTAGCGGGAAGAAAAGCTAAGCTGGCAACACTGCACTGCGGTTCCTAATCTTGTTGAAATACTTCGCTTCCACCCCTACCCCCTCCCCACCTTAGATGCACACACAGTCGCGAACATACCTTGCGGTCAATACGTCCAGGAGGAATAATAAGAAACTATGTTTGCCAGTACTCGATATGACGGGGAATGTGCATATTTGCTCTCCCTCTAAACAGGTGGTTCGGGTTCACGAATGTCTTGAGAGTGCTGATTGTCACGTCGCGTTATTGCACACCCCGACACACTACGCTCTGTAGTGTGTCATATTTTCACTGGGTCCACACTTTCACCGATTCCCGTCGGTAAAATGAGTAGAGGACTCTACCTACCTGTGTCGTCACGGTAGGTCAAGATTTTCCTATGGTAATGAATTAACGTTCTATTCGGCGAGATTTAAATATATAACGATGAAACAAAACCCATAAACTCTTAAATAACTCTTTAAAATAGTCCTATAGTGTCATAAAATTGTTATTTGTTTTTATCTTGAATTTTTTTTGTAAACATATTTTTTTAAATCTCCTCCCTACAACTTAGGTTATATGGTTTAATCACGAAAATGGCTTGCAGGATAAAGATTAAACCGTGGTAGCATAGTTATGTGTATCTAGAATAAGAAACGAGGAAAAGAAATATTTAAAAAGCAGGTCAATGTTTTCAAGAGGCAAATAGTATAGTCAAACTCGCTTCGGTGGCCGTATGGTCTAACGCGCTACTCTCTCAATAGACTAGACTGCCGATAACGGGGAGATCGAGGTTCGAATCTCTCGGGTGTACTGAGGGTGGTTCTAAACTGGTTTTTCACCCTCCACGCAAACATTTTAACTTTCTTCACATGGTGATATCAACAGTTGTTGAATATCTGTCATGAAAAAAATGTTCATGAAATTCCAGTATCCCTTTGACATATATTCTCTCTCAGTTAACTGTTGCCAAATCTCCTCGCCGGCAGCTATGTATGAAGGTGGTGTGCTGAGATAAGGAGCTTAACCAGCGTTGCGAAACTTGTCTTATATTTGAGGGGAGATTGACCACACGAAAACGAGAGAATGACAACGCTGTTTCCCCAATAGTAACCGAGCAGTTCCCTCAGCTATGATATCCAGTGTAGCAGAAGATATAACTCTATATGCCAGGCCAAGGCAGAAGAGAAGGTCAGATAATCCCAACTAATGACACATCCAGGTAAAGAGGACGCCAGCTATATAACTTATTGGTTGGTGTTGCTGGAATGGGCTGAAGACATGGCTACTTGTTATCGTTTATCGAGATAACCTGCCCCTCCTTCCCCCCCTTTACTAGCACCTATGATAAATTCCTTGCCAAGACGTTACAGATTAAAAAAAATATCTTGGTTAATTCTTAATTTCGAATGACCTTAATTAGAACGTAGTAACTTTTTTTTTGATGAGTTTGCCCTGTAGGTAGTAAGTACGTTGACCTCCCAGATCCCGTGAAGCGTGGCGAGACACAACCAGGCATACTTACAAGCCGGCTTGTAACAAGCTACAAGTCGTCCTTGGTCATCAAACCTGGAGATACGATTGATAGTACTCCTTATCACGTGTACACGTTACTCATTTTTACTGTTCATTAAGGATTGGTAATACCGTTGCCTAATGGGTCGTTTATGTAATTAGAAATAGTAAAATGTTTATTTATTAGGTTTTATATAATGTAATATAACATATTTTAAATATAATAAACAGTTGAACTTGGTTATAACCAACACCAGGGGACCAAAAAAATGTCCTCGTTTTAACCATTACTCATTATATCAGTGATTAGTTAAATATACCTAATATATATATAATTTTTTGTTCTAAATAACTTTATAAAAAGGTAGATTCAAAAAACAAAATAAATATTAGAAAAATAATAATACCTATGTATCATTTTGTATTACCATAGGTCTAAATGTCATTGAACAGGTTTGCCAGTGCCAGGGAGGTTGGGGGGTTTTAATCCACTCTGTGTATACGGAGTGTCGTCCCCCCCCCCCCNGTCTGTCCCCCCCCCCCCCCATTATTGTTCCCGACCCTCCCTCGACACAAATTCACGTACATTTACTCTAAAATTCTACCTTCCTCATCTTCATCCAACCAGCGTTAATAATATAATATTTAGGCTAGTAGTAGCGGTACCAAAGAAAAAACTATTTATATATACATATAGCTTGAACGAGAAGTGAGAGGCGGTTGGAAAAAAAAGAGCCGAGCTATAAAACTTTCGGATGCGTCTTTGCCTTTTTTTTTTAAACTCGTGGGAAACACATTTCCGATAAAACTAGACCTTAGAGCTTAAGCCAACCTAGGCAATGTTGAGAAAGCATTAAAGTGCAGTAAGAATAACACTTTATTTTTGTTTATCCACACCGTGAATCATATTTTGTGTTACCCCTCCCTCTAGCACACGTCTTTAGTCAAAGTTGAGTCATGGTTATGCTCGAGAATTTTATTACATCATAAGAATTAACTAAAAAAAGTTTCACGATAGTTTGGAACTCGTACTGGTGTAAATCAATCTTTTAATAGCTCAATATGAGCTCATTGAAATCTAGCTTGGATCACAATACCCAATAGCCCATCGTTTTAGAGTGAAATCCCTTAACCACCCTTCATAAAGTGTCACAATTTCATAATTTTTATGTGTTTAAAATATTATCACACTAAGTTGCGATCTTGATAAAATAATGTTTGTAAGATGGAAGAAATATCGCAAGAAAAACCTTATACGGGAATATTTATGAAATCGATACTTTTAACTATAGTTTTAAATAAACCTTGTAGGTAGGGGTGCCAACCGCCCTGGATTGGCTGGGGCGGTCCCGTTTCCCGGTTGAAATTGTCCCGGAAATCAAGACAGTTCTTGCTGCACTGCTCTACGCAAATAGGGCCTATACACTCAAATACTATCCATACGTTTATATAGCTAGTTTAAATAAAGACCAAGGAATTATAGGTAATGTCTTTACAAACTTAATTAACCAGTAAACCCTTGCGAAACTTTCGCACATTCAAACNTCTTTTGTTGGATTGAAATTAAATACTCAGCGAAGTGTATACACAAAATAGCATAGAGTGTTTATTTTCGGTAATTGATAAAAGATATTGTTAGATTTTTATTTTAACTTAAATTTTAAATAGACAATGTGTTTTAACGTAAACTGAGTATGCTATGTCAGAAGTCGGTAAAAAAAAATCCTATCCACTGATACCTTATTCATCGCTGTAGGCTTTGTATTAAGTGGTAAAAAGGAATGATGACATCAGAAATAATATATAGGATTTTATTCCAAACACATGGAATTTTCTGCGTGTGTTATTCGACAATACCAAATATTTAAAAAAAAAACCACATATAATGCATAAGGTAACCTGGTGAATACTTTAGGAGAAATTGCACGTGCAGCTTTGTACGTAAATTTATCATATTCCTACTACAGTTTAGTATTTATTGAGTGTCCTGGAAATATATCAGATATAGTTGGCAGCTCTACAGTTGTAAGCTTTTGCTTGCATAGGATAAAAATGGAACTGGAAATAAGCATTCCGTTTCTATCCCATGTCTTACTGCCAGTTCGAAAGGGGGCGGGGGTGCCAAAAAGAACCCCAACCTAGCTAAACGTACATCCGCCATCTAGGAAAAATAGTGCTCTAAAGGTGTTTTTTTGCCATTATCTTGTAAACCGTTCATTATATCAAAGTATTTGTTTTAAATAAAAAATAAAACATCAACAAAACATGTTCTTATATTTTTCTTTGTAATCCTAACCGTTTTCG
This sequence comes from Timema bartmani, assembly GCA_902151455.1. Lineage (NCBI taxonomy): Eukaryota > Metazoa > Arthropoda > Insecta > Phasmatodea > Timematidae > Timema > Timema bartmani. The sequence continues at coordinate 493,276 of CABFWB010000080.1, read as the reverse complement.
TACAATCTCGCGATGAAACGTTTGTAATATGATTACCATTTGTGGAATTTCCTATCATGCCCGGGTTACGTTAGCCATAGAGTTGTAAGGTTTGGGGACTATTTTCATATTTTCCCACTAGCCCTTGGTTTAACATAGGGGAACGCCAAAAAGCAATCCCGCCCGGGTGCAAATTTGACCTCGGACCGCGCCTCCCTCTTGAAACAATGAGCTGCGAAACTAATGCCTATATTTTCCCACCAAGGTCAAATCTTGTTTGAAACACCAACTGCATAATCTCACTCAAACCAATTTTAAAACAAATTAAAAACCCACTTTTCTCCACACTTCAGTCTAAGCTGTCTGGGAAACCTTGGGGGGGGAAACCAAGGCAATTGTGCAGTAAGAAAAATATATTGGTAGCCCTGAGAGCGGCAAACTTGTAAAAAGTAAGAACACCTTAACAAAATATATATCTTGAAAGCTTTTTATCTATAAAGTTTCAAATTGTTCACCCCAACAAATTAGATCAAGCTATTTGTTCTTAATCTATCCAACGACTTGTTCTAGTCTAGTAGTCCACCATTCGCAAGTTGTTTAGCCGGCAAGTGATAATAAGAACGGATGCGTCAGACAGCGAGGAACTGAGCGCAGTGTTGCCATGTCGCAGAAGTAGCGCTTTGAGTGTTTCTAGGGGGGGGGGTAGTAAGATTGCTAAATTAAGTTTTTTAGAACCTCATCTTAACACTCATTTAGGTAAAACGATTATATACTAAAAACACTAATGGTTTAGGGGTTAGGAAGGATATATTTAGAAAGTGTACCCACATTTACGTGGGGGGAGAGTGGAAAACGACTTGTAAAAAACACCCTTAGTACACTTGACCTAGATTCGAACCTCCATTTGAACTTTTCATTCCACCTCCTAGGCTTTTTTTTTAAGTACGCGGTCGTTACTTCAGTGAATGAAAGACAGAGTCGTTGGACAGGAGGCCCAAGGCGCTGGTCTCATTTTATATAGTTTATCGGTGGTTTGGAAGGTCGGGACTCGAATCTCTAACGGGTGTAATGAGGTGGGCGAGTTTCCCTGAGCGAGTTTTTATCTTTTTTTCTATGTCTGTCTCCCATTCTCTGTTTCTTTGACCTCTCTCGCGCTCTCTTTGTTGGTTTCTCTCTCTCTCTCTCTCTCTCTCTATATATATATATCTTTGTCTCGCTCTTGTTTGATTTGTCCGTTTCTGTTGCTCTCTCTCTCTCTGTCCAGGCAAACTTTACAAACACGCATTCACTAAATTCTACCACTTGTGTAAATATGCGGGTATCGAGATACAAAGCACGAACAAACAAATGTCGCTTCAAAGCCACCACTACCATCCATTCCAAACGATGAAGACCTCTTTTTTTTTTTTAACAAGATCCAAATGACCAGAACCGTCAGCGCTAACGTTGCCAAGTTTCACCGGAAACAATCCCCCAGGACCAAATTCTGCAGGCACGTGGCTGGCCTCAATGATTGTGTACTGAAGGCGCGGGTTATCTTAGAGCGCTCCACGCGTCGTTCCGAATCAACAAACAAAATATCTCGGGAGAGGAAATGAAAATGAATGTAGGACCGCGCGCGGGAGAAGAGAGCGGGGGAAGAATAAAAGAGTAGAGCTTGTTGACGTCAAACCCGAGGTCTATTTATATCTCTAAACGCATCTCCTATCATTGTTGCCAGACGTCACGATTTAAGAGATAAAAATCAAATGTCCCCCGCGGACTTTAAAATAAAGTGGTTTTTTTTTCGGGAGAATGTTCACTTAAACGTATCCCTATGAACAAAAGCATCTTTGTTTTATCAAACGGCAACTGGTTACCAATTAACGATGTTATCTTTTACTCACCATTATTATGACTTAAAAATAAAACAATATTTGGTATTGTAGTTTTTCATTTGTCCCGCTTTTATTAAATTAACAAATTCAGCTATTTTCTTTTTTTTTTGGATTTACTAATGTCGATTCATGAAAATAAAGATTTGTTAACGCTGTCTCCTAGATACGCTGTTCTAATCCATTAGTCGCGTCCATTCCTCCGCATCGGAGCTAATCGCTAATAATTATCTACAATAATTTCGGGCGGGAACAGAAAGACATGAGATGAAAACAGAATCATAAACGAAGTTATTAAAAACATGTTTGACGAGTGTTTCGATTATATCGTTCAAACATTATTTCAAAGCCAAATGTTAGTAAAGATATTTTTGCAGGTTTTATAGCAAAAACCTTTTTTGGTTGAAATAAACAAAATATTGTATCAGTACACAAATGTTTTGTTTAGTTTTCTACAATCTACACAAAGGGCATCGCATAATTTTACCAGGATTTTTAAAATTTTGAAATAACTATGAATAAAATTAAACTAATTAAACTAAACATGTCTACTAGAGCAATATAGGATTTATTTTGGTCAACAATGTGTTTTGCTTTAAAAAAAACAACTAAAACACGATTCTTAAATTGCGTTTCTTTTCCATACCACCTTAAATAAATAAAGTAGAATTTGAAATTTTTATATTTATGAAAGTGTTTGCTCTCTAATTTGGATTTTTTTTAAAATTGACAAATTGTTTTGTTGCTTATTGTCCACGATTTAATATTTTTGATCATGATCAAAACTCAGAATTGAGCGAATGTCTTACCAACCCAGGCAATAATGTGTTTTAATAATATATAAAATCATGGTAACAATAGTCAAAAACTACAAAAATGTTTTGGAGAATATAGGTCTTGTGGAGTGTTCTAATGTTGTTTTTTATGTCGCCATTTTTTTTATTGCTTTCATGGTATAAAAGTGTCACGATTCCTGCTACAGTCCAATTTCATTGAAAGGACTAATTATTTAAGTTCACGTATATATGTCAAGGGCTCTTTCTACCAAAATCCAATTGTACGTTCTTACACTTTGGACACAAAAGTGTAGCAAAGTTTTTATTTGGTGTGTGAGGGCTAACAGATGTATTCAATCAATTTATTGAATAAATAAGATTTATTTATTGTTTAATTAAAGACTCGATTTTTATAGAAAATCCAGTACGTGCGTTCTACGCTGGTCCAAAAAACAAGGAGAATAAAGAATACAGCCATATTTCTGGATAAAGAACGGTTATTTTGATTTGATTTTCAGCCAAATTTGATAGTTTTTCGGTAAGGCTAGGACTCAGTGTTTTCCGTTACAGTTTGTGTAGATATACGGATGTACCGCTTTAATCTATTTGAGGTATTTAACGTGGACTTTCTATACCTACTGAATATATCAGCAAATGGCTTATAAACTAACTTAAATCTAGAATATACCAAACACTCAGTTCCCCTCCACATAACTGTGGAAAGACAAACCCACATTTCCCCAATGATAAAATCTTTCGGCTATGCCGGGACTCGGTAGGCAGACACACCACCGCCTGTTGCCAGCGGGTATTGAACCTACCGTCTCCCCGAGTGAGTCCCTCGAGCATTAGCAGGCAGGCTGCCGCTGTCTCGTGAGAACGGGTAATAAAACACAAACCGGTCCTTTCTCCTCTCCGATCTTGCAGAGAGGGTTGGCTCCGGAGTCTAGTGTTCAGGTCTTCTATTGGCTTCTGGGACATAGTTCAGTTCCCATGTAAGGGCATAGCCTCATCTGTGTTTGAGAAAAGAGTTGAGGGGGAAAGAAATTTCTAGGAGGGAGACGGACAATCTTTCAGGGCCGTTCAGTGGTTGTTACTGACGGTTCAAGATACCTTGAGCTCTGTACTACTGAACACGATATTCAATATGTTACAATCATTTTTTATGAATTAATTCTCACTATAACAATTCTAAGATCAAGGGAATTTAAAATGACAAGACATCGCCAGAGTAAACCACCCATCAAAAATAATAAAATTTTATGTGCTTACACTATTAATGTGTAATTTTTACCATGGCCTTAAAAGGTGTCCAGGAAATTCATTTATTTGTCTTTATACACTAAAAAAAAGTTAGAAATATCCCTCATACCGCTCTTCCTGTTCATATTCCACCACCATTCCTAGAACTTTGTTGAGTTATCAAAAAGCAGCTTCGGTCATATGTTATCTCATCTAATATTATAAAGTGGTTGTCATTAAATAACTAAAAAACTTAAGCTTCAGCTTATTTTACTGAAGGTTACTCTAGTAAAACACATCCTGGATGGGTAGTAAGACTTGTTGAGGGATTAAAATAAAATCACTGTTTGCTTCATTAGCAACGTAACATCCACATTTTCTATTCCTGGTACAGCCCACTTCAGTGTTGGTTGAATTATTTAAGGCACGGGCTTCCAGCTTAGTGCCCAAGTACAGTAGCTCCACGACTTATTTGGTGCTGACCGACAGCTCACAGCTGACTTCTGACACTCAACATTTAGGTATATACCTAAATTTTGACTGTCAGAAGTTACAGCTGTTAAACACATGTTTTTTGTAGATCATATGGTTCAACGTAGGGATTAATAATTTGGTCTGGTAACGTTTTAAAGCCGTCAGCTGTCAGCTGTGAACTGTCAGTCAGCACCAAATAAGTCATGCATAGGGTTTACCACACTTGAATCCAAGAATCTAGTGGTGGAGCCTAATCATAATCATCTAAGGGGCGGAAGGAAATAGGACTCAATGCAGACACACAAATCATTTTAAAAATAAAGCGCAGTTAAGATTATTACTGAATGAACATCAGTCATAGCTTTCATGGATTTTCCCCACACAAGTCAAAAATTTCCATTTATCGGCTAAAAACACCAATTTTACTACAAATTATGCTCCCAAGAAACTTTGTGGGCCACAGTAAGAGGCATCGCAGGTTTACAGTTGGAAACCTCTGGTCTAGCCATCACTTTCGCGAAAGACTGGACTGCAGTTAACGAGGATATTGGGGATTGAATCCAAGTCTGGTGTACTGAGGGTGGTTTTCCCTTAATTGTTTTCCACGCAAATGTGGGTACACTTTCTCTGAATGAATTCTTTTTCATACTTAACATATTAGTTTAGTTGGTACATATGTGTATAGTCTGAACTGGAGGTAACAATTTTGACAATCTCTGAGTAATAAGTGATTCAGTCAAGTGTATTGAAATAAAAATTTGTTTGACTCGTTTGTTTCTAGTTCTGGGAAATAATATCAGATGAACATGGAATCGACCCAACAGGAATGTACAGAGGAGACAATGACCTTCAGTTAGAAAGAATTGAAGTCTACTACAATGAGGCCGCACGTGAGTGCATTTACAAACATTTATATTCAACGCTATTGTGGAGAAAGCACACGCTTGAATAAATTATTGCATACGACTAGCGAAGCTTGGGAGATCTAAATGATCTTCAATTCAGATATAGCTGTATCATATATTGTATTCATAGATTTAAAAAAAAAATGACACCTAGGCATGGGTCTTAGGTTATATTCCCATGTCCAGTTATCATTTTTCAAAATTTACCAACTATGTATTCAAATAAGAATTTAATTTGTCTCTTTTGATAACAAATTCCTCAAAATAAAATGTTTAATGCTGCAATAGTAATACAAATTATTTATGGGCTACAAATCGAAACATTTCAAACACTACTCACATTCTAATCTAATACTCAACTAGGCGCATGGTTGTGACATTTAGTATTATATCAAAGCTGAGGTCCTAAAAAGTTTCACCGATATTGATCTTCAAAGTTTCCACTTTTTTTTACCAAGAACAGAACATTCTAGTTAATTTAGATAGCAAAGGGTATTCATTTGCAACCATTTCAAATTTACATTCCCTAAATAAGATTTGCCAAACTTGGGGCCCAGTCCATGGTTCTGTGAAGCCCATGGACATTTTGAACCAACATACAATGCGTCCCAGTGCATCTTTTTTTAAAGGATTTAGAAATACACTGTTTGGATTATGACAGTTTTAAATTGCATTATCTGGGGAAATCTAGCAATTGAGGCTGGTATAAAGAATTTTTTCTCTTTAACACCAGAGATCGTTTTCTCTTAATAAAAGTAACAAATACCACATACATGCTTACAAATATACATTTACCATCATTTATCATTACTTCACCACAAAATATAAAGCCTAAAACTCACATCCTTGCTTAGAAAAGTTTCTGATTTCTTGGGAAAAAATTAGAATGCATGTCTTAAAATTGTATATAAATTTAATTTTCTTTTTGAACAATAATAATTTAAAATCATAGTTTTTTTACACTCAATATGGTAACGATATTGAATTTTCTTAAATATGGCATTTTAAATTTTCATTATGTTCAAACAAGTCTTAACACATCTGGTCTAGTTTACGAATGGATGGTTTTCAAAGTGGGATTTTAAAAAAAATTGAATTATAGGTCTGGATAAGGCCCAATATTGATCGGCAAGGCGGGAACCCAAAAGAGAAATATGTATGTTTTAATTATTCGTTTTAAGTTTGTTAGGGATGTGATTGATGTGACTAGCATAATTAATATATATATTTTTAATGTGAGTACTTATTTACAATGGTTATTTGAAACCAGTATAAAATAAGACCATCAACTAATAATTCACTACAGACCAAAATTGTGCCCATTCATTTTTTTAACTTCAACTAAACTGAATGTATATAAAATAAATTATGAATAAAATGCTATAAATAAATTGGGCTAGTGCTGTTGTTTCAATTGTGTGACATATTTCTAGGGGGTAAATATGTACCTCGGGCCATCCTAGTGGATCTGGAGCCTGGCACAATGGACTCTGTCCGTTCAGGACCCTTCGGACAACTGTTCCGCCCAGACAACTTTGTGTTTGGACAAAGTGGCGCAGGTGAGGACTAAACCTAGCTGACAAAACAATAGCTAATTAGTTAGGGTTCAATATATATGTGTTATGTTTCAAGATATGTGAATCAGGCTTGGGATGAATGTTTTTGTAGGAATGATCTGTAGAACTATGACTGTAGCTACGCACCAAAAAGTTATTTTTCTATGTAAGCCGCTGTGCAGTGAGCTAGGGGGTAGCGCCAGGTTAGGGTTGGAAGCTCATTGCGTTTGAGATGTGCTCACCCTTGTGGCGACTGCCCTGACTGATGGGACAAGAGGTTTCACCTCTCTGACTGGAGGATGTTTCTCATCCGGTTCCAAGTAGAGCACCTCCTTGGGGTGGCCCCCGGGCAACGCCTGGAAGGTTTAACCTGAATGGTGGCAAATCTTGGTCGAGGTTGTCTTTGTGGTAGTGAATACAGAATGAGGGCATAGGGGGCTCCCCTACTCACCACACACCAAGCGGTTGGTAGCTAGTACCTTCTGGTAAATCTGGTCAAGACACCTCCACGAGGTTCCCGCTGGGCAACTCGGGTTGAAAGCTCTATATGAGTGATTCTTGAGGCTAGGTGCCTAACCTCCTCCAAGCGGTTAATTTCCCTGCGTGAGAGTCAGTACAGCAAGGAAACTGGCCAAGGGGAGGGTTTTCCTAACTGTCCAGTGATGACAGGGTTAATGGCAGGCATTAATTTCCATTAATTTATTGCTGTGCATGTAATGTGTTTTGTAAGCTCAACGACTGGAACTAGACAAATCCTGAAAAATAAATACTGACATTGTGTCAAACATGCTCCACATATTACTTTTTTTTTGTTGTTTGGTTTTCACTGTAAACATTTGACCATGTGTATAGAAGTGTATGAATCTGTGCAGGTAACAACTGGGCCAAAGGCCACTACACGGAAGGGGCAGAGCTTGTGGATGCTGTGCTAGATGTCGTGAGGAAAGAAGCTGAGGGTTGCGACTGTCTGCAAGGGTTTCAGTTGGCTCATTCCCTAGGAGGGGGTACCGGCTCTGGGATGGGGACGTTACTAATATCCAAGATACGAGAGGAATATCCCGATCGCATCATGAACACTTTCAGTGTCGTGCCGTCACCCAAGGTATGTTCGTACACACTTCTAGCATCAGGGCAGATATAATTATTAATGCTACAGTTTAGTTTTCATGTAATAAGTGTTTAATTTTTTTTAATTTTGACAAAAAAACAAAAAAATGAGGTATTTAATGGGCACTTATAATTTAATTTAACATCTTTTGTAGGAACCCCACCAAGCATATAAAATTATTGGCCCCAACATAATATATGTTAGCCATCACGTTCTCTTATTCACTTTCTATCGAGGTTTTAGATATTGACTTGAGTATAATTTTACCGTGAATTTTAAAACAATTGTGACTTATTTATATTCGAATGGATCTGGTGTGAGATATTTTGGTGTACACACTTAACTCTTCAGACACCTTAGCTCATTTGATATTTTGTCTTTCTATTGAGTTAAGGGTGACCTGGCGGTCTAGGGGTAAGGTGTCAGACTTCTGTGTTGGGGGTCCGGGGTCCAATCCTCTGTCCCAGCATAGATTTAACTGATTGCCAAACCCTTCCTTCATCTTACAATATGGACTAAGTACTATATATTATTTTTTTATTGTGTGTGTGTGTGTCATTAAAATACTTTTCTTTCAAGATATATTTCAGTTTCATTATATTATTTCTTTTATATTACAACATATAAGTACTAAGTCTTTCAAGATGATACATAATTTTGATTTTTTTTTAGCCTGGTTTGGTTTTTGCTTTATTTTTGTGGTGTTTGGTATTAAAATAAATTGTGAAACTTCAGACAGTAAATGTAAGCTTTTCATGCAATGTTGTGATAGTCTGAATTTTAGTTTTGCAGTGGCAACTTGTTCACATCAATTTTGGTTAAAAATGTCTTTCTAATTGTTTATTTAATGTATAGTTTTTATTTGAATTTGCTAACTATAACAGACATTTTCGTAACGGCTTAAATGTTTTAAAATAAAACTCTACCAAAATATTTTATAAAGCAGTTTATAAATACAAGTACAGTAGAGTCTCGGAAACTCGACCTAATGTGGACTGAGATGGTGTCAAGTTATTGAAATATCAAGATTTACCAATGAATTTGCATAAGATGCATGTTTACTTTGTCATGTTTACTAAACAAGGATGAATCACGATACAGTAGTGAATATTATAGGTACAGTTTAACTGTACTGTAGTATTGTACGGTACAGTAACAGTAATATCTGTACAGTACAATATATTACATGTTAATATAATGGTGAATATACATACCTGTTATATACAGAAATGCAGTACAGTAAGCCTACTGTACATATAATATTGTATTGATTCGAATAACACACCACTTGTAAAAACACTACAGCTCGACTGTTACCCAAACAGACTGAGAGGTTATACAGTTGAATGACCTTGGATTGTGATGACGCGTCGAGTTGCAGGGAATGTCGAGTTTCCGAGACTCTACTGTAGATTAAATCATCATTGTTAACAATGTATTGCTTCATTTTTTAACTTTCTTTAAATGTTTTAAAGGCCTTTGTCTCAATCGAATATGCTTTACATTCACTTACTTTGCTTGTGGTGAATGTGAATGGAGTGGGAACCAAAACATCCTCGTGTCATTCCAACTACAGATTTTTACTCACTGGGGTGAGCTATGGGTCCTGAGACATGTCCTCTCGCTTGGTTCCTTTGGCTTGTATCCTATACCACAGAAGGGCGAGCGCTCTCCACCAATCAGAGGGGCTTATACATAGCAGTTAGCAACTGTTTCAAAAGTGACGAACTCTGGTGATTTGTTTTTAGCACAGATACTTATTGTCAGCAGGACTCAAATCTGATTTGATAACAATGTAAAGTCATGAAAATATTCTGATTTACTCTCAATTGACTAGACTTATATTTTACTTAACATCCACTACTGTAAAATAAAACTCTACCAAAATATTTTATAAAGCAGTTTATAAATACAAGTACAGTAGAGTCTCGGAAACTCGACCTAATGTGGACTGAGATGGTGTCAAGTTATTGAAATATCAAGATTTACCAATGAATTTGCATAAGATGCATGTTTACTTTGTCATGTTTACTAAACAAGGATGAATCACGATACAGTAGTGAATATTATAGGTACAGTTTAACTGTACTGTAGTATTGTACGGTACAGTAACAGTAATATCTGTACAGTACAATATATTACATGTTAATATAATGGTGAATATACATACCTGTTATATACAGAAATGCAGTACAGTAAGCCTACTGTACATATAATATTGTATTGATTCGAATAACACACCACTTGTAAAAACACTACAGCTCGACTGTTACCCAAACAGACTGAGAGGTTATACAGTTGAATGACCTTGGATTGTGATGACGCGTCGAGTTGCAGGGAATGTCGAGTTTCCGAGACTCTACTGTAGATTAAATCATCATTGTTAACAATGTATTGCTTCATTTTTTAACTTTCTTTAAATGTTTTAAAGGCCTTTGTCTCAATCGAATATGCTTTACATTCACTTACTTTGCTTGTGGTGAATGTGAATGGAGTGGGAACCAAAACATCCTCGTGTCATTCCAACTACAGATTTTTACTCACTGGGGTGAGCTATGGGTCCTGAGACATGTCCTCTCGCTTGGTTCCTTTGGCTTGTATCCTATACCACAGAAGGGCGAGCGCTCTCCACCAATCAGAGGGGCTTATACATAGCAGTTAGCAACTGTTTCAAAAGTGACGAACTCTGGTGATTTGTTTTTAGCACAGATACTTATTGTCAGCAGGACTCAAATCTGATTTGATAACAATGTAAAGTCATGAAAATATTCTGATTTACTCTCAATTGACTAGACTTATATTTTACTTAACATCCACTACTGGCTCGATAGACCTGTCCTAGCTTCATATGCCTTATAATCTAAATTAGGAATAGGACAGGCACAACATCCAGTCTCCAGCCGTTAATTTATCACTGTGAAAAGGTAAACCCTCATTTCACCAATGAAAATTTTTTTCGGCCATGTCGGGAATTGAACCTGGAACCCCCTAGCTCAGTAGACAGACACTACACCCTTTATCATCTATCTTGGTTAACTGTTGCCAAATCTCCTCGCTTTCAGTTATGTTGGAAGTTAGTGTGCTGGGGTAAGAAGGAGCTACTGGCAACCTCGACGAACCAGTGTTGCAAAACTTTTCTTGTATTTGAGGGGAGTTTGACCACACAAAAACGAAAGAGTGACAACACTGTTTTCCAATAGTAATCATGCAGTTCCCTCAGAAATGTTATATCCAGTAAACCCGACTGAGCTAAGGTTGAATTTATCGTTGAAGTAGGGGACATTTGAAGAATAATTTAAATAGAGGGCTACCTGCTTTGGTGAACGCATGGTCTAAAGTGTCACTCTAGCGATAGAATATACTTCCAATGTTGGGGAGATCGAGGTTCGAATCCTGGTCAGGTATACTGAGGGTAGTTTTCTCTAAGTATTTTTCCACTCAGATGTGGGTACACTTCCTTAAAATTTAACATTACCCATCTTTAGCACATTACCATAACATATGCATAAAACCCAAATAAATAGTAAGATGCAATGCTAAAATAAAAGAGTGGGAGAAGGGTGGTTAATTCATCATGAAAAAAGGTAATAGGAAAACAATATCACTATACCTTATCTAGGAACTGGATCATTAAAGTTGTGTTCTTCATACCACAACTAACCACATCTATGAAATTGTTTACAAGCCCAGCAGGTTAAAAGTTGTTATAACTTTTACTATATTTCAGACCCCTTTGCTACCCTACTTGGTTTAAGGACTTACATAGACAATAGTTAAAAAGAAGCCTTTCCATACAGCTTTGTGTGTATGTGTATGTGTGTATGTGTATGTGTGTGTGTGTGTGTGTGTGTGTGCAACGGTGTATACAAATGTTACGTGTGTTGTCCATCTTGTCAAAGCTTTGCACGTTGGTGTCCGTGTTTTTCAGGTGTCTGACACTGTTGTCGAACCATACAACGCGACACTCTCCGTCCACCAACTGGTTGAGAACACAGACGAGACATTTTGTATCGATAACGAGGCGCTCTACGACATCTGCTTCCGCACACTCAAGCTGACCTCGCCCACGTATGGCGACCTCAACCACCTTGTCTCGGTAAATACTAGCCTTGCCCACTGTCGCAGGGTACTATCCATGTGCACTGTTGCAGGTGTCTGAGGTGGTTTTGGAGCCTTACAACGCCACACTGTCCGTTCACCAGCTTGTGGAAAATGGAGACTTGAGCTTTTGTATCGATAACGAAGCACTATACGACATCTGCTTCAGGACGTTGAAATTGACCAGTCCTAGCTATGGAGATTTGAACAGTTTGGTGTCAGTGAGTATGTATGTAATTAATAGGGCAATCAGGATGAGTAAGTAAATTGTTTGTATTAATTACAGATAAATCTATTCAACTTTAAACGAATATGAATAAGAATCAAGAAAACACGATAAGCATAGAAAATCAACTTCCCTACACGTTCTTCTTTTACTTAAATTCTGATTTTCGTCGCACTATACCTTAGGCGTCACTCTTTCAATAGACTAAACTTCCAATGACAGAGAATATTAAGGCTTGAATCTCGGTGAGGTGTAATGAGGGTAGTTTTCCCCAAATTATTTTCTACTCTCCTTCCACATAAATGTGGGTACACCTCCTCTGAATTCAACCTTCCCCATCCCTAACACACTAGGGTAATAAAGATTACGTGGGCATATAGCTCAGAAGGGTAGTAAGACACAGTGATAAAAAAAATTGTGTATTGCTATAGAAAATAAATCTTAGCTAAACAAAGACATTTTTCGATAAAATGTGAATTTATATTTACTATTTTGGGGGG